>JACERR010000043.1:0-253875 GCA_016760335.1 Gastrodia elata | reverse complement strand
TGGTAGCGCTTTCACACACGGGCGTGCGTGCGGCTAAAATAGGTTCACATTTGATATAATTCATCCCACTTAGGTCCAAGGGAACTTAAAATACCAAAACCGTAAATTTTGGCCATTCAAGCCAAAACTGGGTAGTTTTTAAAAAATTATAGGCATTTTGTCATTTCAAGCGCTGCAGCGCTTTCACGCAGCAGCGCCTTTTGCACAGCAACGCACGGCTAAAATAGGTTCACATTTGATATAATTCTACCCACTAGGGTCCTACGGACCTTAAAATACCAAAACTGTAATATTTTGGCCATTTAAGCCAAAACAGGACAGTTTTTAAGAAATTCAAGGCATTTTGCAATTTTAGGGGCTGGAGTGTGCTGAATCTTGCTGGAGCGCTTTTCACGCTGTAGTATGCAGTAGCGCCTTTTGCGCGGCAGCGCGCAGTAACGCGCGGCTAAAATAAGTTCACATTTGATATAATTCAGTCCTACTAGGGTCCAAGGGACCTTAAAATACCAAAAACGTGAAGTTTTGGTCATTTCAGCCAAACTAAGTAGTTTTTAAGAAATTCTTGGCATTTTGCAATTTCAGGCTCTCCTACGCGCTGAATCGCGCTGGAGCGATTTTCGCGCGGCAGCGCGCGATAACACTTTTCACGCTGTAGAGCGCGGTAGCGCTTTTCGCGCGGCAGCTCGAAGCTAAAATAGGTTCACATTTAATATAATTCAATCCCACTAGGGTCCTAGGGACTTTAAAAATACCAAAATCGTGAAAGTTTGTTCATTTCAGCCAAAACTGGGCAGTTTTTTAAGAAATTCTAGGCATTTTGCAATTTCAGGCGCTGCAGCGCGCTGAATCGCGTTGGAGCACTTTTTGCACGGCAGCGCTTTTCACGCTATAGTGCGCGGGAGCACTTTTCACGCGGTACCGGGCGACTAAAATAAGTTCACATTTGATATAATTTAGTCCCACTAGCATCCAAGGGACCTTAAAATACCAAAATCATACAATTTTTGCAATTTCAGTCAAAACTGGGCAATTTTTAAGAAATTCTAGGCATTTTGCAATTTCAGGCACTGCAGCGCGCTGAATCGCGCTAAACCGCTTTTCACTCGGCAGCGCGCTGAATGGCTTTTCGCATGGCACGCGTTATAGCGCTTTTCGCACAGTAGCGCATGGCGAAAATAGGTTCACATTTATATAATTCAGTCCCGCTAGGGTCCTAGGGACCTTAAAATCCCAAAACTGTCAAATTTTGGCTATTTTAGCCAAAACTGGGCAGTTTTTAAAAAATTTTAGGCATTTTGCAATTTCAGGTGCTGCAGCACGCTGAATCGCGCTGGAGCGCTTTTCACGCGGTAGCGCGCGGTATGGCTTTTTATGCGGCAACGCGTGATAGCGCTTTTCACGCGGTGGCGTGCGGCTAAAATAGGTTCACATTTCATATAATTTTGTCCCACTAGGGTCCTAGGGACCTTAAAATTCCAAAACTGTGAAACTTTGGCCGTGTTAGCCAAAACTGGGCAGTTTTTAAGAAATTCTAGGCATTTTGCAATTTCAGGCGCTGCAGTGCGCTAGAGCGTTGTACGAGTGGTAGCATTTTTAGCGCGGCAGCACGCTGGAGTACTTATCGCGTTACAGCGCGAGGGAGCACTTTTTGTGCTAGCGCGCGGGTAAAATAGGCTCACATTTGATATAATTGAGTCCCACTAGGGTCCTAGGAACCTTAAAATACAAAAACTGTGAAGTTTTGGCAATTTCAGCCAAAATTGGGCAGTTTTAAGGAAATTTTAGGCATTTTGCTATTTCATGCGCTGCAGCGCGCTGAATCTTGCTGGAGCACTTTTCACACGGCAGCGCGCGGGAGCGCTTTTCTCACTGCAGTGCACGACAGCTTTTTTTGTGCGGCACGCGTGGGAGCGCTTTTCACGCGACAGCACGCCGTTAAAATAGGTTCACATTTTGTAATTCAGTCCCACTATAGTCCAAGGGATCTTAAAATACCAAAACCGTGAAGTTTTGGCTATTTCAGCCAATATTAGGCAATTTTTAAGAAATTCTAGGCATTTTGCAATTTCAGGCGCTGCAGCGCACTGAATCGCGCTACAGCGCTTTTCACTCGGCACCACGCAGTTTGGCTTTTCGCGCGGTAGCGCGCGATAACATTTTTCACGCGCCAGCGCACGGCTAAAATAGGTTCACATTTGATATAATTCTGTCCCACTAGGGTCTTAGGGACCTTAAAATTCGAAAACCATGAAATTTTGGCCATTTCAACCAAAACTATGGCAGTTTTTAAGAAATTCTAGGCATTTTGCAATTTCAGGCACTACAGCGCGCTGAATCGCGCTGGAGCGCATTTCACTCGGCAGCGCGCTGAATGGCTTTTCACATGGTAGCGCACGATAGCACTTTTTCGCGGTAGCACGCGGCTAAAATAGGTTCGCATTTGATATAATTCGGTCCCGCTAGGGTCCTAGTGACCTTAAAATTCCAAAAGCCGTAGCGCGCGATAGCACTTTTCGGGCTATAGCGCGCGGTATGGCTTTTCGTACGATAGCGCTTTTCTCGCGGCAGCGTGCGCTAGCGCTTTTCGCATGGTAGCTCGCAACTAAAACAAGTTTGCATTTGATATAATTCTGTCGCACTAGGGTCCAAGGGACCTTAAAATACAAAAAATGTGAAATGTTAGCCATTCAGCAAAAACTGGGCAGTTTTTAAGAAATTCTAGGCATTTTGCAATTTCAGGCGCTGCAGTGCGCTGAATGGCGTTGGAGCGCTTTTCACGCTACAGTGCTCGGTAGCGCTTTTCGCGCGGTGGCGCACTGTAGGGATTTTCGTGCTTTTAGTGCGTAGCTACAATAGGTTCACATTTGATATAATTCAGTTCGCAATGGTCCTAGAGACCTTAAAATACCAAAACCGTGAAGTTTTGGTCATTTCAGTAAATCTGGGCAGTTTTTAAGAAATTCTAGGCATTTTGCAATTTCAGGTGCTGCAGGGCGCTGAATCACGTTGGAGCGCTTTTCCCGTTGCAGTGCTCGGTAGCGCTTTTCGCGCTCTAGCGCGTGGCTACAATAGGTTCACATATGATATCATTCAGTCCGCTATGGTCCTAGGGACCTTAAAATACCAAAACTCTGAATTTTTGGCAATTTCAGTCAAAATTGTGCAGTTTTTAAGAAATCCTAGGTATTTTGCAATTTCAGGCATTGCAGCGCGCTTAATCGCACTAGAGAGCTTTTCGCGCGTCAGCGTGAGGCAGCGCTTTTCGCGCGGCAGCGCGCGGTTAAAATAGGTTCACATATGATATAATTCAGTCCGCTATAGTCCTAGGAACTATAAAATACCAAAACCGTGAAGTTTTGGCCATTTTAGTCAAAACTGTGCAGTTTTTAAGAACTTCTAGGCATTTTGCAATTTCAGGCGCTGCAGCGCACTTAATCGCGCTGGAACGCTTTTTGCGCTGTAGTCGCGCTGGAGCGCTTTTCACGCTGCAGTGCGCGGTAGCGCATTTCGCGCAGCAGCGCACAGTTAAAATAGGTTCACATTTGATATAATTCTTTCCCACTAGGGTCCTAGGGAACTTAAAATACCAAAACCGTGAAATTTTGGCAATTTTAGCCAAAACTGGGCAGTTTTTAAGAAATTCTAGGCATTTTCTAATTTCAGGCGCTGCAGCGCGCTGAATCGTACTGGAGCATTTTTCGTGCGGCAGCGCGCAGGAGCGCTTTTCGGGTTGCAGTACGCGGTATGACTTTTCGCACGGTAGCTAGCGGCAAAAATAAGTTCACATTTGATATAATTCAGGCCTACTAGGGTCCAAGGGACCTTAAAA
The DNA here is from genome assembly GCA_016760335.1 of Gastrodia elata. Lineage (NCBI taxonomy): Eukaryota > Viridiplantae > Streptophyta > Magnoliopsida > Asparagales > Orchidaceae > Gastrodia > Gastrodia elata. Next base: position 250,046 of record JACERR010000043.1, on the reverse strand, counting down.
CACAAAAACCATTAAGGTTTAGCTATTTCAGCCAAACTGGGCAGTTTTTAAGAAATTCTAGGCATTTTGCAATTTCAGGCGCTGCAGCACGCTGAATCGCACTGGAGCGCATTTCGCATAGCAGCGTACGGCTAAGATAGTTTCACATTTGATATAATTCTGTCCCACTATAGTCATAGTGTAACGCCCCGTGCCGTTACCGTGCGCAAAGGACAAGTGTAATACATATTTTGGGCGGCGGAGCGGTGCACTACTCGGGAATGGTGGGCCGTACAAGCAAAACCCATCCTCCCAATTAGGCTATAAAGATGGAGCCATATTGAAGGCTGCTGACTCGAATCCTAAGAGTAAGTTCGAGAGCCAATATATAAGATAAGAATGACTACTATCTTAGGTATTAGACTAGTACGTACACAAGGTTCAAGGAAGTGGGGAAGAACCCATGTACATTATAAAAATATATCAGCATTTATAGTATGCTGGTCGCATCACAATACTAAGTATATCAGTATAATAAAGTGTGGAAGCTAAAAGCAAAACATCCAGAATACATTCATCTCAAGCAGTAGTAAATATGCATCTCAGAAAAGAAAAGAAAAAGTACATCCAGAGTTTATTACAAACCATTTAAATGTAGAAATATAAAGAGTTTATTTAAAATGCTGAAAAGAGCTAGTAAGTAAGAGTAGATGCTCGGTCCACTAGAGCTCCAAATGCTCCTCTTGAGTCTCTGGTACGTCATCCTAACCTGTCTCCAAATATTGCTCAGGATCTAGCAAATTGCTGGATCCCAAAAATACCCCGAGTTAGACAAGAAGTCTAACACATCAAAACTAGCTATGCAAAGCTAAACTAAACATAACAAATATACAAGTAACGTAAAGTAAAAGTGTAGAAAAACTGTAAAGACACTAAATAAATGAAACTGTAAGGACTAAGCAAAGTAAAACTGCATCAAAACTAAATACTGAAAGTAAATGAAAATATCAGATGCTCATAAATCAATGTGAAAGAATGTCAAATGCTGAGAAGGATGCTATAAGCTGCACTATATGCCACTGAAACAATGCTCACAAATATGCTATACCACGGTATATCACAGAACTATCACTGAAGATTTATGAGTAGTACGGTCCAATATAGGCACAACAATTAGGAAGTCAGTATGGTGACGCAGATGCACCCTGAAATTCCCCAGTCTATGTATATAACATTTTGTATCTCATACTGTATCACTAATAACTATGTGTTACAACAGAAGGAATGAGTTCAACTCATGTTTATGCTTATGCTTATGCCATCATATTGAATGAATGAAAAATTCCGAAATCCATGAAGAATATAATAAGAAACAGTAATGAATCCTAAGTCTACACTGTGCAGAATCCTGCTAAAAGGATTCTGACTCCAAATTTCTAGATCGATATTTAGTTAAAGTTGCTCATTTACTTAAAAATCTCTTGGTGGGGTGATTGTATACACATATTAAATATGCTGCAAAGATAGGACTCACAACATTTAGTTTGATTATGCCACCCTAACATAGCGATCTTCATTAGGAGGCACCATCCAATGATGATTTTGTATCTCAAACTAAGCATTTAGTCACTAAACTCACAATCATACTTAGAATCTTAAGGAATGTGAATCCCATTACTTAGTTTATTTGAGCCATACCTATTGAAGCGATCTTTGCTAGGAGGCATTGCCTGATGGCAACTTGTCTTTCAATTAAACTAAGGAATGGGCACCCGTTTAATATACTCTTAAGATCGATTGATTTACTCTAAGCGAGGTTATATCTGCCTAAGCCCGCAGGATAGCAACAAAGATAAATCTCACTTAGAGTGACTCAACCAATCCCAAATATTACTGGGGACCAGTAATATGGGTATACTATTCTGCACTACCCAATAATCAAGGTTCAATCAAGTCTATTTAATAGAGTAAGGATTTATCTAAACTACAAGTTCTAAACTAATAGGTAAGTCCTATACAAGGTTTCACCAAGCAAATATGATCAAGGATCACTTAATATGGATTCTACCACAAGGGGAAGTATCTTTTCTAGTATCTTAATGGATTACTACCACAAGGGGAGTAGATCAGTTTATAAGGTGATGGGATCTTCTATACTTCTTCCTCAAGGAGTTATACAAGGCTTCCTACCTCAAGATATATGGATTTAGGTCCTTTAAATAATTCATGATGATCTTATGAAGAGATACTTAAGGTTTTCTCTTCTAAATTTTGATATTTATCTCATAGGTTCTGTTTCATAACTGGGTTTAGGAAAATTAGATCAGATGATTAAGTCAACTGATCACACTCAAACTAAGATTATGGGATCTAAATCAGGAATATTTTTAAGACTTAGATCACTTGATTAATCAATATGATTTTATTAATCTTCTTATGCTCGTTCTCTTACTTAGGAGAAAATCAGTGATCTTAAGGTTTGATTCAGATAATGAATCACTAAAGATTCTTATTAACCTTAATTTGTCTAATTCAAATATTTAGAATCAACAGTAAATCAAATGCATTATTAAAAAATGTTCAATTCATAGTTTTGAAATCAACTCCATTAAGTTAGGGTTCTTAAGGATTTGAACTCTCCTTAAGTAGATTAGAGTTTGATCCTTTCTCATACCTTAAGAAAAATCAAGTTATGTATTTAAGATCAATGTCAAATCAATGGATGAATATGTATTATTAGTGGCAATCTCAGACCTAGATCAAGTCTTAGAAGCTTGATCCAAATCTTAAGATTTCTTAAGTTAATTAAGATAATTAAGATTCTATATCCTTGAATTTATTCAAGCATACTTAATAAGTTTATAAGGATGAATTCATTTCATTTATCTTACTGTTATAAGTCAGGTTTGATAAATCAAGTTCTAAAATAGAGGGTACTTAGTGCTAATCAAATCTTAATCCCAATCAAAAAGGATTAGCACATAAGTATAAATTCAACCATTCAAATCACATGATATTTGGCATCTAAGTTCTAATTAATCATACAAGTAATCAGAACCTAAGTTTGCTAAGATCCAATGAGTATAAACCCTACTTTCTACTAATCATGTTTAATAAAATTATGGCATAACTAAAATTTCAGAGCTCAGAAAAATATTCTACTTAGCACATGCATTCTGATCAACATAATTAAACTAATGGCACCCTAAACATGCAATTTGGATAAGTAAAATTACTAATCTATCCTAATTAAGATCCACTATAATTAGGCAATAATTAAAAATCTAACCATCAGATGCATGATTTTATTTTATATTTAGGTTCCTGAGATTTTTCTAATCATTTTCATATATGATATCATAGGATTTGAACCAGTGGATTAAAAGTTATTTAAATAATACACTTTATATTTTATTTAATCAAAATCCTATGATTTGAATAATTGAATTATTTTCCTTAAGGAAAACAATTCCAAAATTCTGATTTAATTAAAACAGCTCGGCCCGAAATCAAAACGCGCGGGTCGACCGGGGCCCGGGAGACCCGGCGCTATCGCACAGTGCGGGTCGTGGGTCGACCCGATCAGCATAGTGCCGTCGTCCCCGCTCCGTCGTCCCGAAGGAGGGGACTGATTAGGGAAACCCTAATCGCCAAATTTCGGTGCATCCAGCCCACGGCTCGACTAGAACTTGATCGATACACGATCACCGTGGTCAGACGCAACGATTGGGACTCGAAGCCCCTTCTGAGACGGTCTGGATCGGCCAGATCTTACTCACCCGAGGATTCCTCCATTAGAGTTACTGTGGGGAGATAATTCTCCCCACAGAGGCCATGCCAGACCCCGGGCTTGATCCCTACAGAATCAGGGAGGTTAGGCGGATCGAAGCCCTCTGGTCTGAGGGTCTCGGGTGGTCTATATTGCCAGGTCCTTACTCGATCGAGGCGACCCTTAAGAAATTTAATCCGATCGATCGATTCGATGGATCAGGGCTAACCTAGATCTTAATCTCGATACCTGTGGGTTCGAGATGACAATACTGACTCTCACGCATCCAAAGAAGAAGGTTCGAGTCTCATTAGCTCAAATCCAGTAAGGAGGATACCTGGTTTTGTCGGGAGGGCTTGCAGATGATGCAGAGGGAAATGCAGGCTAGCTCCTGAGAGCTCCTGAACTCCAGGAGACTCTCCTATCAGTGGCATGCGAGCTTGGGAATGCCTGGAAGAATCTCCAACAATCGATAATGGTGGAGAAGGAAGCTCGACTCCAATTGATCAGCAAGGATCAATTGGAGTACAGCTGAGGCTATTTATAGCCTCAAGGAAGTGTCGTGAACCTTTGAGAGCCTTTAATTGGGCTGAGGAGGGTCGGAGGGGTCGAGCCATGGCCGAGCTCTCAAAATTCCATTTCGAGCTCGGCAGGGCCACGAGGCCCGATTGTAGTCCCTTGGTCATTAGGGGAAGCCCAACAGCGACTTGCTGAGCTGGAGCCGCGAGTGGGGGACAAGGGGGCAGCTGGCAGTATGAGAAATTATCCCTGTTAGATTCGCGGATGGGCGGGGACGAAGATCCACAGTGCCAGGTGCCCTGGATGCCATCTGATCGATCGATCAGAAGGCGCTATGGCTGGGATCGCCCTGGTCCTAACAGCCGATCGCGGGAGCGATCCTGGCCGTAGGATCCACGGGGCAGATCCAACGACAGATCAGCGGTTCCGCGGAATTCAATCCTGACCGTGGATTGGAAAGGCGAAATAGTCAGATGCGCGGGATCCCGCTGTCGCGTGCCCTGGCTCCGCAGCGGATCGCCCGCGGTCTACACACTGTTAATTTAGGTAAATGGGTATGTTTGCAAAATCAAATTGTTTGGAACCCTTTAATGCAATTGAACCATTTTAATTTAAATTGAATTTTGGCTCAAATGAATTCCAAATTGCACCAAATTCTCCCCTTAGCTAATTTGGGGGTGAGGAATTCAAAAATACAATCGGATTTTAATTCTAAGATTAAATTATTTTAGGTTAAGTATGGGGTATCTAAATTGATCAAGTTGCCTTTTTAGACCTGGAGGAGTCCAATGGACTTTAAATCTTCTAGATAGGCTCAATTTGATGTTCTAAAGGCAATGATACTGAAACATTGATTAAGAACCTTTCATTTTTGCATGGTAACAACTTATGGTTGTTACACCTAGGGACTTTAAAATTCTAAGACCGTGAAATTTTGGCCATTTCAGCCAAAACACGGCATTTTTTAAGAAATTATAGGCATTTTGCAATTTCAAGAGCATCAGCATGCTGAATCACCTGGAGCGCTTTTTGCGCGGCAGCGCACGGTAGCACTTTTTGCGCAGGAGCGCGCGGCTAAATAAGTTCACATTTGATATAATTCTGTCCCACTAGGGTCATAGGGACCTTAAAATACCAAAACCGTGAAGTTTTAGCCATTTCACCCAAATCTAAGTAGTTTTTAAGAAATTATTGGCATTTTGCAATTTCAGGCGCTGCAGCGCACTGAATCGCGCTAGAGCGCATTTCGTGTGGCAGTGCTTATCTGCTGCAGCGCGTGATAGCGCTTTTCGTGCGGCAGCTGCAGCTAAAACAAGTTCACATTTGATATAATCCAGTCCCACTAGGGTCCAAGGGACCTTAAAATACAAAAACTATTAATTTTTACCATTTCAGCCAAAACTGGGCAGTTTTTAAAAAATACTAAGTATTTTGTAATTTCAGGCGCCACAAAGCGCGATGAATTGCGTGGAGCGCTTTATACGCTGCAGTGCTTGGTAGCGCTTTTCGCGCGACATCGCGCGGTAGTGCTTATTCGGGTCTACGCGCGGGTACAATAGGTTCACATCTGATATAATTCAGTCCATTAGGGTACTAGGGTCCCTAAATTACCAAAACTATGAAGTTTTGGCCATTTCAGTCAGAACTGGACAATTTTTTAGAAATTCTAGACATTTTGCAATTTCAGGCGCTGCAGCTCGCTGAATCGCGCTGGAGCGCTTTTCGCGCTGCAGCGCGCGGAGCACTTTTCGTACTGCAGCACGCGGGAGCGCTTTTTGCGCGGTAGCACGTGGCTAAAATAGGTTCACATTTGATATAATTCAGTCCCACTAGGGTCCAAGCGATCTTAAAATACAAAATCGTGAAGTTTTGGCCATTTCATCAGCCAAAATTAAGCAGTTTTTTAAGATATTTATGGCATTTTGCAATTTCAGGAGCTACAGCACGCTGAATCGCGCTGTAGCACTTTTTGCACTGCAGCGCACGGTATGGCTTTTCATGCGGCAACGCACGATAGCACTTTTCGCACGGCAGCGCGCGGCTAAAATAGGTTCACAGTTGATATAATTCTATCCCACTATGGTCCTAAGGACCTTAACATACAAAAACCATAAATTTTTGGACATTTTAGCCAAAACTAGGCAGCTTTTAATAAATTCTAGGCATTTTGCAATTTCATGCGCTGCAGCGCGCTGAATCGTGCTGGAGCGCTTTTCGCTCGGTAGCGCGCGGTATGGGTTTATGCGCGGCGGCGCTCGGTAGCACTTTTCCTATGGCAGCACGCGGCTAAAATAAGTTCACATTTGATATAATTCAGTCCCACTAGGGTCCAAGGGACCTTAAAAAACCAAAATCATGAAGTTTTGGTCATTTCAGCCAAAACTAAGCAGTTTTTAAGAAATTCATAACATTTTGCAATTTCAGGCGCCACCAGCGCGCTGAATCGCGCTGGAGCGCTTTTCGCGCGGTGTGCGCGCTAAAATAGGTTCACATTGATATAATTCAATCCCACTTGGGTTCAAGGGACCTTAAAATACGAAAACAGTGAAGTTTTGGCCATTCAAGCCAAAACTCCGTAGTTTTTACAAAATTCTAGGCATTTTGCAATTTCAGGCGCTCCAGCCCGCTGGAGCGCTTGTCGCACGGTAGCGCTTTTCGCGCAGAATGCGGCTAAAATGGTTCACATTTGATATGATTCAGTCCCGCTAGGGTCCTAGGGACCTTAAAATACAAAAACTGTGAAATTTTGGCAATTTTAGCCAAAACTGCGTAGTTCTTAAGAAATTATAGGTATTTTACAATTTCAAGCGCTCCAGCGCGCCGAATCGTGATGGAGCGCTTCTCGCGCGGTAGCGCTTTATGCGCGGCAGCGCACGGTTATAATAGGTTCACATTTGATACAATTTAGTCCCACTAGGGTCCAAGGGACCTTTAAAACAAAAATCGTGTGATTTTGGCCATTTCAGCCAAAACTGGGTAGTTTTTAAGAAATTTCAGGCGCTCTAGCGTGCTGGATCGCGCTGGAGCATGAAAGCGTGGTAGCGCTTTTCACGCGGGGCGCGTGGCTAAAATATGTTCACATTTGATATAATCCAGTCCCACTTGGGTCCAAGTGACCTTAAAATACCTAAACCGTGAAATCTTGGCCATTCAAGCCAAAGCTGGGTAGTTTTTAAAAAATTCTAGGCATTTTGCAATTTTAGGCACTACAGCCCGCTGGAGCGCTTGTCGCGCGGTAGCACTTTTCGTGCTGCAGTGCGTGGTAGTGCTTGTCACGCAGTAGCGTGCGAATAAAATAGGTTACATTTGATTTATTCAGTCCACTAGGGTCCAAGGGACCTAAAAATTCAAAACTGTGAAAGACCATTTCAGCCAAAACTATGCAGTTTTTACGAAATTCTAGGCATTTGCAATTTCAGGCGCTGCAGCGCACTGAATCGCACTGGAGCGCTTTTCGGATGGCAGCACGCGGGTCCGCTTTTCCTGCGGCAGTACGCGGTAGCGCTTTTCGCGCAGTAATGCGCGGCTAAAATAAGTTCACATTTGATATAATTCAGTCCCCACTAGGGTCCAAGGGACCTTAAAATACAGAAACTGGGAAATTTTAGCCATTTCAGCCAAAACTGGGCAGTTTTTTAAGAAATTCTATATGCATTTGCAATTTCAGGTGCTGCAGCGCGCTGAACTACGCTGGAGCGCTGTTCGAGCGGCAGCACGCGTGAGCGCTTTTCGCGCGGCAGCGCGTGATTACGTGCGGTTAAAATAAATTCATATTTGATATAATTTAGTCTCACTAGGACCAAGGGACCTAAAAATACAAAAATCGGAAGTTTTGGACATTTCAGCAAAACTGCCAGTTTTTAAGGAATTCTGGGCATTTTACAATTTTAGGCGTTACAGGCGCTGCAAAACGCTAGAGTGCGCTGGAGCGCTTTTCGCGCGCAGCTCGCTCGAGCGCTTTTCGCATGGTAGCGATTTTCACGCGGCAGTAAGCGGTAGCTCACACTAAAATAAGTTCACATTTGATTCAATTCAGTCCTACTAGGGTCCAAGGGACCTTAAAATTCAAAAACCGTGAAAGGCCATTTCAACCAAAATTATGCATTTTTAAGAAATTCTAGGCATTTTGCAATTCCAGGCGCTGCAGCGCGCTGCATCGCGCTCCAGCGCGGCTGCATCACGCTCCAGCGCGCTGAATCGCGCTGGAGCGCTTTTCAATGGCAGCGCGCGGGATTGCTTTTCGAGCCACAGCGCGCAGTAGCGCTTTTCACGCGCTAGTGCGTGGCTTAAATAACTTTACATTGATATAATTTAGTCCCACTAGGGTCGTAAGGACCTTAAAATACCAAAATCGTGAAATTTTGGCTATTTCAGCCAAAACTTGGCAGTTTTTAAGAAATCCTAGGCATTTTGCAATTTCAGGCGCTGCAGCGCATTGAATCACGTTAGAGCGCTGTTCAAGCAAGCACACGTGAGTGCTTTTTGCGCGGCAGCGCGCGGTAATGCGCTGTTAAAATAAGCTCACATTTGATATATTCAGTCTCACTACGGTCCAAGGGACCATAAAATACCAAAACCGTGAAGTTTTAGACATTTCAGCCAAATTGCGCAGTTTTTAAGGAATTCTAGGCATTTAATACATTTTCAGGCGTTACAGCGCGCTGTAAAACGCTGGAGCGCATTGTAGCGCTGTTCGCACGACAGTGTTGTTCGCTCTGCAGCGCGCTGGAGCGCTTTTCGCGCGGTGGTGCACGGCTAAAATAAGTTCACATTTGATATAATTGAGACCCACTAGGTCCTAAGGACCTTAAAATACAAAAACCGTGAAGTTTTGGCCATTTTCGCCATAACTAAGGAGTTTTTAAGAAATTCTTAGCATTTTGCAATTTCAGGAGCTGCAGCGCGCTCAATCGCACTGGAGCACTATTCGCGCAATAGCGCTTTTGAAGTGGCAGCGCGCGGTATGACTTTTCGCGCGGTAGCGCTTTTCACGCGGCAGCGCGCGCTAGCGCTTTTTGCGTGGCAGCTCGCGGCTAAAACAAGTTTCACATTTCATTTAATTAAATCCCACTAGGGTCCAAGGGACCTTAAAATACAAAAACCGTGAAATGTTGGCCATTTCAGCCAAAACTGTGCTATTTTTAAGAAATTCTAGGCATTTTGCAATTTCAGTCGCTGTAGTTCGCTGAATCGCGCTGGAGCGCTTTTCGAGCGGCAGCACGCGGGTCCGCTTTTTGTGCGGCAGTGCGCGATATCGCTTTTTGCGCGGTAACGTGCGGCTAAAATAAGTTAACATTTGATATAATTCAGTCCCACTAGGGTCGAAAGGACCTTAAAATACAAAATCGTGAAATTTTGGCCATTTCAGCCAAAACTGAGTAGTTTTTAAGAAATTCTATGCATTTTGCAATTTCAGCGCTACACAGCACGCGAGAGCGCTTTTTGCGCGACAATGCGCGACTAAAATGGGTTCATATTTGATAGAATTCAGTCCCACTAGGGTCCTAGGGACCTTAAAATATAGAACTGTGAAGTTTGGCCATTTCAGTCAAAATTGGGCAGTTTTTAAGAAATTCTAAGGCATTTTGCAATTTCAGGCACGGTAGCGCTTTTCGCGCTATTGTTCGGGTAGCACTTTTATGCGAGAGCGCGCGTTATCGCTTTTCGCGCTCTAGCGCGCGGCTAAAATAGGTTCACATTTGACATAATTCTATCATACAGGGGTTTTAGGGACCTAAAAATACCAAAACCGTGAAATTTTGGCCATTTCAGGCAAAACTAGAAAGCTTTTAAGAAATTCTAGGCATTGGCAATTTCAAGCGTTTGCAGTGTGCCGAATCGCGCTGCAGTGCTTTTCGCGTGGCAGCGCGCGGTAGCGCTTTTCGCGCAGCAGCGCGCCACTATAATAGGTTCACATTTGATATAATTCTGTCCCACTGGGGTCCTAGGGACCTAAGATTCTAAAACCGTGAAAATTTGGCAATTCAGCCAAAACTAAGCAGTTTTTAATAAATTATTGACATTTTGCAATTTTGGGCGCTGCAGCGCGCTAAATTGCGCTGGAGCACTTTTCGCGCGACAGCGCGCGATAGTAGTCTTCGTGCTGCAGCGCGCGATAGCGCTTTTCGTGCGGCAGCTTTCGGCTAAAACAGTTGAGATTTGATATAATTCAGTCCCACTAGGGTCCAAAGGACCGTAAAATACTAAAACTGTAAATTTTGGCCATTCAAGCCAAACTGAAGTTTTTTAAGAAATTCTAGGCATTTTGCAATTTCAGGCACTGTAGCGCGCTGAATAACGCTGGAGCGATTTTTGCGTGGCAGCGCGCGGTAGCGATCTCGCGCTGCAGTTCTCGGTAGCGCTTTTCGCGCGGTAGCGCATGACTAAAATAAGTTCACATTTGATACAATTATGTCCCACAAGGGTCCTAGAGAACTTAAAATACCAAACTGTGAAGCTTTAGTCAATTCAGCCAAAACTAAGCAGGTTTTAAGAAATTATTCACATTTTACAATTTCGGGCGCTGCAGTGCGTTGAATTGCACTGGAGCAGTTTTCGTGCGGTAGTGCGCGATAGCACTTTTTGTGCTGAATCCCACGCTGGAGCACTTTTCGCACTGCAGCGTACTGAATCTCGCGCGCTGGAGCGCTATTCGCGCGTAGCGCTTTTCGCGTGGCACGCGCAGTAGATCTTTTCGCGTGGGAGCGCGCGGTAAAATAGATTCACATTTTATATAATTCACTCTCACTAGGTTCCAATGGACCTTAAAATACAAAAACCAGGAAATTTTGGCCATTTCACCAGCCAAAATTGGGCGATTTTTAAGAAATTCTAAGTATTTTGCAATTTCAGGCGCTGCAGCGCGCTGAAACGTGCTGGAGCGCTTTTTGCACAGTAACGCTTTTTGCCCGGTGGCACGCAGCTAAAATAAGTATACATTTAATATAATTCAGTCCCACTAGGGTTCGGGGATCTTAAAATACAAAAATCGTGAAATTTTAGCGATTCAAGCCAAAATTGGGCAGTTTTTAAGAAATTCTAGGCATTTTGCAATTTCATGCGCTATAGCGCGCTGAATCGCCCTGGAGCGCTTTTCGCGCGGTAGCGATTTTTGCGCAGTACGCGTGGCTAAAATAGGTTCACATTTGATATAATTCAGTCCCGCTATGGTCTAAGGGACCTCAAAATACAAACCGTGAAATTTTGGCCATTTTAGCCAAACTGGGCAATTTTTAAGAAATACTAAGCATTTTGTAATTTCAGGCGCTACAGAGCGTTGAATCGTACTAGAGCACCATTCGCGCGGTAGCGATTTTCATGTGGCAGTGCGCGGCAGATCATTTCTCATAGCAGTGCACGGCTAATAGTTTCACATTTGATATAATTTGTTCCCGCTAGGGTCCAAGGGACCTTAAAATACAATAATAGGGAAATTTGGCCATTTCAGCCAAAACTGGGTAGTTTTTAAAAAATTCTAAGTATTTTGCAATTTTAGGTGTTGCGCAGCGCATTAAATAGCACTGAAGCGCTTTTCGTGCGGCAGCGCGCGGTAGATCTTTTCGCGCAGTAGTGCGCAGTAGCGCTTTTCACGCTACAGCGCGCGGCTAAAATAGGTTCACATTTGATATAATTCACTCCCGCTAGGGTCCAAGGGACCTTAAAATACAAAAGTCGAGAAATTTTGGCCATTTCTGCCAAAACTGGTCGATTTTTAAAGAAATTCTAGGAATTTTGCAATTTCAGGCGCTGCAGCGCGCTGAAACGCGCTTAAGCGCCTTTCGCGCGGTAGCAATTTTCGCGTGGCAGTGCGCGGTAGCGCCTTTCGCACTGCAGTTCTCGAGAGCGCTTTCCACGCGAGAGCGCGCGTTATCACTTTTCGCGCTCTATGCGCGGCTAAAATAGGTTCACATTTAATATAATTCTATCATACTAGGGTTCTAGGGACCTTAAAATACTAAAACCGTGAAATTTTGGCCATTTCAGCCAAACTGGGCAGTTTTTAAGAAATTCTAGGTATTTGGCAATTTCAGGCGCTGCAGCGCACCGAATCGCGTTAGAGCGCTTTTCGCGTGGCAGCGCGCAGTAGCGCTTTTCACGCGGGAGCGCTTTTCGCGCAGCAGCGCACTGCTAAAAAAGGTTCACATTTGATATAATTTTGTCCCCTGGGGTCCTAGGGACCTTAAAATTATAAAATCGTGAAAATTTGGTCATTCAGCCAAAACTAAGAAATTTTTAAGAAATTCTTGGCATTTTGCAATTTTGGGTGCTACAGCGCGTTGAATTACGCTGGAGCACTTTTCGTGCTGCAGCGCACGATAGCGCTGTTCGCGCGGCACCTCGCGGCTAAAATAGGTTCACATTTGATATAAGTCAGTCCCACTATGATCGAAGGGACCTTAAAATACAAAAACCATTAGATTTTGGCTATTTCACTCAAAACTGGGTAGTTTTTAAGAAATTTAGGTATTTTTCAATTTCAGGCGCTGCAGTGCGTTGAATCGCGCTAGAAGCACTTTTCGAGTGGCAGCGCATTCGCGCTGCAGTGCGTGGTAGCGCTTTTCGCAAGCGTCGCGCAGTAATATAGGTTCACATTTGATATAATTTAGTCCCACTAGGGTCCAAGGGATCTAAAATACCAAATCGTGAAATTTTGGCCATTCAAGTCAAAATTGGGTGTTTTTAAGAAATTCTTGGCATTTTGCAAGTTCAAGCGCTGCAGCACGCTGAACTAGCGCTGAGCACTTTTTCGCGTGGCAGTGCGCGGTAGGGTAGCACTTTTCGCGATAGTGCGCAGCTAAAAAAGTTCACATTTGATATAATTCAGTCGCACTAGGGGCCAAAAGACCTTAAAATACCAAAACCGTGAAGTTTTGGCCATTTTAAAGCCAAAACTAAAGCCGTTTTTAAGAAATTATTGGCATTTTGCAATTTTGGGCTCTGCAGCGCACTAAATCGCACTGGACCACTTTTCGCGCGGTAGCGCACGATAACAGATTTTGTGCTGCAGACGCGTGATAGCGCTTTTTGCGCGAAAGCTCGCGGCTAAAACAGGTTCACATTTGATATAATTCAGTCCCACTAGGGTTCCAAGGGACCTTAAAATATAAAATCGTGAAATTTTGGTTGTTTCACCAACCAAAACTGGGCAGTTTTTATAAAATTCTAGGCATTTTCCAATTTCAGGTGCTGTAGTACACTGAATTGCGCAGGAGCACTTTTCGAGCGGCAACGCGTGGGAGTGCTTTTCGAGCGCAGCGCGTGGGAGCGCTTTTCGCGCTGTAACGTGCGGTAGCACTTTTTCGCGCATGGCGCTGGCTAATATAGGTTCACATTGATATAATTCAGTCCCGCTAGGGTCCAAGGGACTTTAAAATATAAAACTGTGAAATTTTCGCCATTTCAGCCAAAACTGGGCAGTTTTTAAGAAATCTACTACGCATTTTGCAATTTCAGGCGCTGCAGGGCACTAAATCGCGTTGGAGCAGCGGCGCGTGGTAGCGGTTTTCGCGTTGCAGGGCGTGATTAAATAGTTCACATTTGATATAATTCTGTCCCGCTAGAGTCCAAGGGACCTTAAAATACAAAAAATGAAATTTTCGCCCATTTCATTCAGCCAAAACTGGGCAGTTTTTAAGAATTCTAGGTATTTTGCAATTTCAGGCGCTGCAGCTAGCTGTAACGCGCTGGAGCGCTTTTCGCACGGCAGGGCGCGGTAGCGCTTTACGCCTGGTGTGCGCGGCTAAAATAGGTAGACATTTAAATAATTTAGTCCTACTAGGGTCCAAGGGACCTTAAATACCAAAACCGTGAAATTTTACCCATTCAAGCAAAAACTTGGCAGTTTTAAGAAATTCTAGGCATTTTGCAATTTTAGGCCCTGCAGCACGCTGGAGCACTTTTTGTGCAGCAGCGGACGACTAAAATGGGTTCATATTTATAATTCAGTCCCGCTATGGTCCAAGGGACCTTAAATATAAAAATGTGAAATTTTTACCATCTCAGTCAAAACTGGGCAGTTTTTAAGAAATTCCAGGCATTTTACAATGTCAGATGCTGCAGCACGCTGAATCGCGCTGGAGCGCTATTTGCGTGGGCAGTGCTATTTGCGCGGTAGCGCACGGGAGCGCTTTTCGAGCGGGAGCACTTTTCGCGCAACAGCGCACTGTAGCGCTTTTCGCGCTGCAGTTCGAGGCTAAAAAAGGTTCACAATTGATATAATTCACTCCCGCTAGGGTTTAAGGGATCTTAAAATACAAAAACCGTAAAAGTTTGGCCATTTCAGCATCAAAAAATGAGTAGTTTTTAAGAAATTCTAGGCATGTTTGCAATTTTAGGCGCTGCAGCGCGCTGAAACGCGCTGGAGCACTTTTTTGCACGGCAGCGCGCGGTAGCGCTTTTTGCCCGGCGTGTGCGGCTAAAATAGGTATACAATTAATAAAATTCAGTCCCACTAGAGTCCAAGGGACCTTAAAATAGCAAAACTGACTGTGAAATTTTAGCCATTCAAGCCAAAACTGGGTAGTTTATTTGAAAATTACTAGGCATTTTGCAATTTTAGACGCTACAGCTCACTGAATCGCGCTGGAGCTATTTTCGCACAGCGACGGGCGGTAGTGCTTTTTGCGCAGCATCGCGCAGCTAAAATAGGTTCACATTTGATATAATTCAGTCCCGCTAGGGTCCAAGGGACCTTAAATACAAAATAGTGAAATTTTTGCCATTTCATGCCAAAACTGAGCAGTTTTTAAGGAATTCTAGGTATTTTGCAATGTGAGGTGCTGCAGCGCGCTGAATTGCGTTGGAGCGCCATTTGCCAGTAGCGCACGGTAGATCTTTTCGCGCAAAAAGCGCGCGGTAGCGCTTTTTGCGCTACAACGCGGTGAAAAAAGGTTCACATTTAATATAATTCACTCCCGCTAGGGTTCAAGGGACCTTAAAATACAAAAAACTGTGAAATTTTGGCCATTTCAGCCAAGCTGCGCTTTTAAGAAATTCTAAGCATTTTGCAATTTTAGGCGCTGCAGCGCGCTGGAGCGTTTGTTGCACGGCAGTGCGCGGTAGCACTTTTCACCCGGCGGCGCGCGGCTAAAATAGGTAGACATTTAATATAATTCAGTTCCACTAGAGTCCAAGGGACCTTAAAATATCAAAACCATGATATTTTCATCATTCAAGCCTAAACAGGGCAGTTTTTAAAAAATCTAGGCATTTTGCAATTTCAGGTGCTATAGCGCGCTGAATCGGGCTGGAGCTCTTTTCGTGCGGCGGCGCGCGTAGCGCTTTCGTGCAGTAGCGCGCGGCTAAAATAGGTTCACATTTGATATGATTCAGTACCGCTAGGGTCCAAGGGACCTTAAAATACAAAAACTGTGAAATTTTTCGCCATTTCAACCAAACTGGGCAGTTTTTTAAGAATTCTAGGCATTTTAGAATTTCAGGCGCTGCAGCACGCTTAAATGCGCTGGAGCAGCACTTTCGTATGGCAGCGCACGGTAGCACTTTTTGCGTGGCGTGCGCGGCTAAAATAGGTAGACATTTAGCATAATTTAGTCCCAATAGGGTCCAAGGGACCTTAAAATACCAAAACTGTAAAATTTTAGCCATTCAAGCCAAATTGGGCAGTTTTTTAAGAATTTCTATGCATTTTCCAATTTTAGGCGCTGCAGCGCGCTGAATTGCGCTAGAGCGCTTTTCATGCGACGACGAACGATAGCACATTTTGCGCAGCAGCGTGCGGCTAAAATGGGTTCATATTTCATATAGTTCAGTCCCGCTAGGGTCCAAGGGACCTTAGAAACAAAAACTGTGAAATTTTTGCCATTTCAACCATAACTGGGCAGTTTTTAAAAAATTATAGGCATTTTGCAATCTTAGGCGCTGCAGCGCGCTGAATCGTGCTGGAGCGCTATTCGTGCGGGAGCGCTTTCACGTGACAACGCACGGTAGACCTTTTCATGCTGCAGCGCACGGTAGCGCTTTTCGCGCTACGGTGCGAGGGTAAAAATGGTTCACATTTGATATAATTCACTCCCGCTTGGGTCCAAGGGATCTTAAAATACAAAAACCGTGAAACTTTGGCCATTTCAGCCAAACTGAGAAGTTTTTAAGAAATTCTAGGCATTTTGCAATTTTAGGCGCTACAACGCGCTAAAACGCGTTGGAGCACTTTTTGCAGGGCAGCGCGCGGTAACGCTTTTCGCCTGGCGGCACACGGCTAAAATAGGTAGACATTAATATAATTCAATCTCACAAGGGTCCAAGGGAACTTAAAGTATCAAAACAGTGAAATTTTAGCCATTCAAGCCCAAAACTAGGCAGTTTTTAAGAAATTCTAAGCATTTTGTAATTTCAGGCGCTACAGCACGCGAATCTCGTTGGAGCGCTTGTTCGTGTGGCAGCGCGCGATAGCGCTTTTCTCGCTGCGACGCGCGGTAGCACTTTTTGCGCTCCAGCACGCAGTTTAAAATAGGTTCACATTTGATATAATTCAGCCCCGTTAGGGTCCAAGGACCTTAAAATACAAAAATTGTGAAATTTTGGCCCATTTCAGCCAAAACTGGGCAGTTTTTAAAAAATTCTAGACATTTTACAATTTCAGGAGCTGCAGCGCACTTAAACGCACTGGAGCGCTTTTCCTACGGCAGCGCGCAGTAGCGCTTTTCATGCGGCGCACAGCTAAAATAGGTAGACATTTAACATAATTTAGTCTCAGTAGGGTCCAAGGGACCTTAAAATATTTAAAACCGTGAAATTTTAGTCATTCAAGCCAAACTAGGTAGTTTTTAAGAAATTCTAAGGATTTTACAATTTCATGCGCTACAGCGCGCTGAACGCGCTGGAGTGCTTTTTGTGTGGTACCGTGCGAGTAAAATAAGTTCACATTTGATATAATTAAGTTCAACTAGGGTCCAAGGGACCTTAAAATACTAAAATCGTGAAGTTTTTGACATTTTAGCCAAAACTGGGCAGTTTAGTTTTAAGAAATTCTAGGCATTTTGCAATTTCAGGCGCTGCAGCGCGCTGAATAGCGCTCGAGCGCTTTTCGTCCTGTAGAGTGCTACCGCGCGATAGCACTTTTAGCGCCGCTAAAATAGGTTCGCATTTGATATATTTCAATCCCACAGGGGTCCAAGAGACCTTAAATTATCAAAACCGTTGAAGTTTTAGTCATTTCAGCCAAAACTAAGCAGTTTTTAAGAAATTCTTAACATTTAGTAATTTCAGGCACTGCAGCGTGCTGAATCACGCTGGAGCGTTTTCGCTCGATAGCACTTTTTGCGCTGCAGCGCACGAGAGCGCTTTTCGCACGGAAGCGCGCAGCTAAAATAGGTTCACATTTGATATAATTGAGTTCCACTAGGGTCCTAGGAACCTTAAAATACAAAAATTGTGAAGTTCTGGCCATTTCAGCCAGAATTGAGCAGTTTTATGAAATTCTAGACATTTTGCAATTTGATGCGTGGCAGCGCGCGGTAGCGCTTTTCGGGCTGTAGTGCGCGGGAGCGCTTTTTGCGCGGCAGCGCACGGCTAAAATAGGTTCACATTTGATATAATTTAGTCCCACTTGGGTCCAAGGGACTCTAAATACCAAAACCGTGAAATTTTTGCCATTGAAGCCAAAACTGGGTATATTTTAAGAAATTCTAGCCATTTTTCAATTTCAGGCACTGCAGCGCGCTGGAGCTCTTTTTGCGCGGCTGCGCACTCTAGCGCTTTTCGCGTGGCGGTGCGCAGGAGCGCTTTTCACGCAGCAGCACGCGGTAACGCTTTTCGGGCAGTAGCACGCGGCTAAAAATTGGTTAACATTTGATATAATTCAGTCCCGCTAGGGTTCTAGGGACCCTAAAATACAAAAACCTTGAAATTTTTTCCATTTCAGCCAAAATTGGGTAACTTTTAAGAATTATAGGTATTTTGCAATTACAGGCGCTCTAGCGCGCTGAATCGCGATGGAGCGCTTTTCGCGCTACAATGCACGGTAGCGCTTTACCACGCTGTGGTGCGCGGCTAAAATAGGTTCACATTTGATATAATTCAGTTCCACTAGGGTCCAAGGGACCTTAAATACGAAAACAGTGAAATTTTGGCTATTCAAGCCAAAATTGGGTAGCTGTTAAGAAATTCTAGGCATTTTGCAATTTCAGGCGCTGCAGCGCGCTAAAGCACTGCAGCCCAGCAGCGCGCTGGGAGCGTTTTTTGCGCTGTAGCACACGGGAGCGCTTTTCGGGGCAGCAGCGCGCGGCTAAATATGTTTACATTTGATATAATTCAGTCGCGCTAGGGTCCTAGGGACCTTAAAATACAAAAACCTTGAAATTTTGGCCATTTCAGCCAAAGCTGGGTAGTTTTTAAGAAATTATAGGGATTTTACAATTTCACGGCGGTCTAGTGCACTGATTCGCGATGGAGCGCTTTTCACGCTACAACGCGCGGTAGCGCCTTATGCGTTTGTGGAGCGCGGCTAAAATAGGTTCACATTTGATATAATTCAGTCCCACTAGGGTCCAAGGGATCTTAAAATACAAAAACCATGAAATTTGGGCTATTCAAGCCAAACTGGGTAGTTTTTAAGAAAATTCTAGGCATTTTGCAATTTCAGGCACTGCAGCGCACTAGAGCGCTTTTCGCGCAAGCAGCGCTTTACACACAGCAGCGTGCGGCTAAAATAGGTTCACATTGATATAATTCTATCAACTACGATCCTAAGAACCTTAAAATACGAAAATACAAGTGAAATTTTGGCCATTTCCGCCAAAACTCGGGCAGTAGTTTTTAAGAAATTCAAGGAATTTTGCAATTTTAGGTGCCGCAGCACGCTGAATCGCACTGGAGCGCTTTTTCGCGCTGCAGTGCGCGGTAGCACCTTTCGCGGGATAGTGCGCTTTTCGCGCTGCAATGCGCGGCTAAAATAAGTTCACATTTGATATAATTCAGTCTCACTAAGGTCCAAGGAACCTTAAAATAACAAAACCGTAAAGTTTTGGCCATTTCAGGCCAAAACTAAGCAGTTTTCAAGAAATTATTGGCATTTTGCAATTTCAGGCGTTTGTAACACGTTGATTCGTGCTGTAGCGCTTATCGAACAGCAGCGCGCAGTAACACTTTTCGCGCTACAGAGCGCAGAGTAGCGCTTTTCGCGCAATAGCTCGTTGCTAAATTAGGTTCACATTTGATATAATTTAGTCCCACTAAGTTCCAATGGACCTTAAAATACTAAAACCGTGAAATTTTGTCCATTTCAGTAAAAACTGGGTAGTTTTTAAGAAATTCTAGGCATTTTGTAATTTCAGGAGCTGGAGCGCTGGAGCGCTTTTCTCACGGCAGCGCTTTTCGCGCAACAGTGTGCGGCTAAAATAGGTTTGCATTTGATATAATTGTGTCCACTAGGGCCCTAGGGACCTTAAAATACCAAAACGGGGATATTTTGGCCATTTCAGCCAAAACTGGGAAGTTTTAAGAAATTCAAGGCATTTTGTAATTTCAGGCATCGCAACGCACTGAATCGCGCTGGAGCGCTTTTCGAGCTGCAGTACGCGGTAGCGTCTTTCGCGCAGCAGTGTGCAGTAGCACTTTTCGTGCGGCTAAAATAAATTTACATTTGATATAATTTAGTCCCACTAGGGTCCAAGGGACCTTAAAATAACAAAACCGTGAAGTTTTGGCAATTTTAGTTAAAATTAAGCAGTTTTTAAGAAATTCTTGGCATTTTGCAATTTCAGGCGCTGCAGCGCGCAGAATCGCGCTGGAACACCTTTCGCACGGCAGAGTGCGGTAACATTTTCGTGCTGGCGGAGCGCAGTAGCGCTTTTCGCACGGCATCCCGCAGCTAAAATAAGTTCACATTTGATATAATTCAGTTCCACTAGGGTCCTAGGGACCTTAAAATACCAAAACTGTGAAATTTTGGTCATTTAAGCAAAAACTGGGGCAGTTTTTAAGAAATTTCTCGGCATTTTGCAATTTCAGGCGCTTGCAGCGTGGCTAATCGCGCTAGAGCGCTTTGCGCTCGGCAGCGCGCGGTGGCGCTTTTCGCGCGATAACGTGCGGCTAAAATTAGTTCACATTTGATATAATTCCGTTCCACTAGGGTCATAAGGACCTTAAAATACCAAAACTGTGAAGTTTTAGCCATTTTAGCAAAACTAAGTGGTTTTTAAGAAATTATTGGTATTTTGCATATTTCAGGCGCTGCAGCGCGCTGAATCGCGCTTAGAGCGCCATTCGCACGGCAGCGCGCAGGAGCGCTTTTTTGCGCGGCGGCGCGCGTAGCATCTTATGCGCTGTAGCGCGCGGCTAAAATAGGTTCACATTGATATAATTTAGTCTCGCTAGGGTACAAGGGACCTTAAAATACAAAAACTATGAAATTTTGGTCATTTCAGTCAAAACTTGGGCAGTTTTTAAGAAATTCTATGCATTTTGCACTTTCAGGCACTGTAGTGCACTGAATCGCGTTGGAGCGCTTTTCGCGCTGTAGCGCTTTTCGCGCGGCTAAAATAAGTTCACATTTGATATAAATCTTACCCACTAGGGTCATAGGGATCTTAAAATACCAAAACCGTGAAGTTTTAGCAATTTCACCAAAACTAAGCATTTTTAACACAATATTGGTATTTTGCAATTTCAGGCACTGCAAGGCGTGGAATTGCCCTGGAGCGCTTTTCGCGCGGCAACGTGCAGTAGCACTTTTCGGGCTACAGCGCACGTTAGCACTTTTCGCACGGCAGCGCTTTTCGCGCTGCAGAGCGCGGTAGCGCTTTTCGCGCAGCACCGCACGGCTAAAATATGCTTATATTTGATATAACTGTGCCCCACTAGGGTCCTAAGGACCTTAAAATTCCAAAACCGTGAAATTTTTTGCCAATTTAGCCAAAACGGGGCAGTTTTTAAGAAATTATAGGCATTTTGCAATTTCATGGGCTACAGCGCGCTGAATCGCGCTTGAGCGCTGTTCGCGCGGCGGGTGCGCGGGAGCGCTTTTCGCGCGGCAGTGCTAGTTAGCGCTTTATGCGTGGCAAGCGCGCGACTAAAATAAGTTCACATTTGATATAATTATGTCCCACTAGGGTCCTAGGGACCTTAAAATATCAAAACCGTGAAGTTTTAGCCATTTTAGCCAAAACTAAGCAGTTTTAAGAAATTATTGGCATTTTGCAATTTCAAGCGCTGCAGCGCGCTAAATCACGCTGGACCGCTTTTCGTGCGGCAGCGTGCACTAGGACCTTTCGTGTGGAGCACATGATAGCGCTTTTTTGCGCAGCAGCACGTTGCTAAAACTAGTTCACATCTAATATAAATCAGTCCCACTAAGGTCCTAGGGACCTTAAAATATCAAAATCGTAAAGTTTTGGCCATTTCAGCCAAATCTGGGCAATTTTTAAGAAATTCTGGGCATTTTGAAATTTTAGGCGCTACAGCGCGCTGGAGCGCTTTTCGCACAGCAGCGTGCGGGAGCGCTTTTCGCGCGACAGCGCTTTTTGCGCAATAACATTAATGTTTTGGGTGCCATTAATTCACTTATGATGAGTAGAATGCATGTGCTAGGGGATTTTGTGAAAATTAGGGTTTATACTTATTGGATCTTAACAAACTTAGGCTCTGATTAAACGTATTATTAAACAAAACTCGTGTGCTAAATTCCATGCAATCCTGATGGTTTGATTTATACTTATGTGCTAATTTATTTTGAATTCAATTAGGGTTTGATTAGCACTAAGTATCCCCTGTTCTATAAAATTTTGATTAACAAAAGTGGCTTATAACATTAAGTTAGATGTACTGAAAATATCTAGGTAAATCTAGTAAGTATAACTTGATCCAATCTAAATTTGAGAACCTTAAACAGCTTAATTAACTTAAGAAATCTTAAGACTTGGATCAAGCTTTTAAGACTTGATCTAGGTCTGAGATTGCCACCAATAATACATAATTAACTCACTGATTTGACATTGATCATTAACCAAATTCATGATCTTAATTAAAGAAGGATAGGGGTCCAACCCTAATATACTTAATTAAGGTCCAAATCCTTAAGAACCTTAACTTAATCAACTTTGATAATAAGAATATGAACTTGACATTTTCCAATAATGCATTCTAATTTGATATTGATTCTAAACCTTTGAATTAGACAAATTAAGGTTATTAATAGTCCTATGTGACTTTTCAATCTGAACCAAATCTTAAGATCCTTGATTTGCTCCTAAGCAAGACTATTAGCATATAAGATTAATAAAACCATCTAATTTAATAAATGATCTTAAACTTTAATAATATTGTGGATTTGAATCCCCTATCCCTACATTAAGGTGTGATCAGATAGCTTAATCATATGGTCTGATCATTCTAAATCTAAGTACATAATAGAATCAAAAGTGTTAATATTAGAAATTAGAATGGGAGATCTAAAGCATTTCTTCATAAGGTTGTACTAAAAATATTTTAAAGACCTAAAATACATCTACCTTGTGGTAGGAGATCCTTGTGTGATTCATTGAGGTAGCAGTTTAGAAAACCTTTGAAACCTTAGAAATTGATCTTAACCTCTTGTGGTAGAGTTCACGTAAAAACCTCAGAGTGACACTTCTCTTCGTGGTAGAATCCATGTTGGGTGATCCTTGATCACAAGTTAGTGAAACCTTGTATAATTCTCACCCAATGAGTATAAGTATTACTAGCTCTGATAATTCCTTGGTCTATTAAATAGTCTTGTGAGAACCCCAATTATTGGCTGGTGTAGTATAATATACCCATAGTACTAGTTCTCCAATAATATTCAGAATTAGTTGATTCATTCTAATAAGGACTTAAGAGTAGGTTCTATCCTGTGGGATTAGACAAATACAGTCCTATTAGAATAAATCATTCAAGCCTAAGAGTGTATTAAATGGGTACTCATTCCTTAGTTTAATTGAAATACAAGTTGCCAACGGGCAATGCCTCCTAGCGAAGACCGCTTCAATAGGTGTGGCTCAAATAAATTAAGTAATGAGATTTACCTCCCTTAAGACACTGAGTATGGTTGTGAGTAGAGCATCTTAATACTTAGCTTGAGATACAAAATCACCATCGGGTGATACCTTCTAATGAAGATCGCTTTGTTAGGGTGGCCTAATCAAACTAAGTAATAGGAGCCACTTTTCTTGCATTATACTAAATATGTGTATACAAACACCCTATCTAGTGATCTTTAAATAAATATGCAACTTTAATTAATCATCGATCTAGAAGTTAGGAGTCAGAATCCTTTTATCAGGATTCTGCACAGTGGGGACTTAGAATTCATTATCATTTCTTACTAAACTCTTCATTGAATTTTTTATTCATTCAACATAGTGGCATAAGCATAAGCATAAACATAAATTTGACTCATTCCTTCTGTTGTGATTACATAGGTATCAGTAATATTGTATGGGTTACGGAATGTGTTATGCACAGACTGGAGAATTTCAGGGTGCATCTGCATCACCATGCTGACTTCCTTACTAGAGCGTTGTTCGCGCGGTAGCACTTTTTGCTTGGTAGAGCTTTTTCGCACGTAGGCTCACATTTGATATAATTAAGTCCCACTAGGGTCCTAGGGACCTTAAAATCTAAAAGCATGAAGTTTTGGCCATTTCTGACTAAACTGCACAATTTTTAAGGAATTCTGGGCATTTTTCAATTTCAGTCATTAAAGCGTGCTACAAAGCGCTGTAGCGCGTTGTAGCGCTTTTCGCGCGGCAGCGCTTTTCGCGCTGTAGTGCATTGGAGCGCTTTTCGCGTGGTAGCGCTTTTTCGCACAGTAGAGTGCAGCTAAAATAGGTTCACATTTGATATAATTGAGTCCCACTAGGGTCCTAGGAACCTTTGAATAACAAAACTGTGAAGTTTTAGCCATTTCAGCCCAAAACTAAGCAATTTTTAAGAAATTCTTGGCATTTTGCATTTTCAAGTGCTGCAGCGCACTGAATCGCGCTAGAGTGCCATTCGTGCGGGAGTGCTTTTTGCGCGGCAACGAGAGGTAGCGTTTTTCGTGCCGCAGCGCGCGGTAGTGCTTTTCACACTGCAATGCGCGGCTAAAATAGGTTCACCTTTGATATAATTCAGTCCCGCTAGGGTCCAAGGGACCTTAAAATATAAAAACTGTGAAATTTTGGCCATTTCAGCCAAAACTAAGAAGTTTTTAAGAAATTCTATGCATTTTGCAATTTCAGGCGCTGCAACGCGCTGAATTGTGCCGGAGAGCTTTTAGCGCGGGAGCGCTTTTTGTGCGGTAGCGCGTAGCTAAAATAGGTACACATTTGATATAATTCAGTCCCTCTAGGGTCCAAGGGACGTTAAAATAGCAAACCGTGAAATTTTGGCCATTCAAGCCAAAACTGGGCAGTTTTTAAGAAATTCTAGGCATTTTGCAATTCCAAGCGTTGCATCGCGCTGAATCGCGCTAGAGCGCTTTTCGCACGGGAGTGCGCAGTAGCGTTTTTTGCGTTGCAGCGCGCGGTATGGCTTTTCGCTCGGCAGCGCGCGATAACGCTTTTTTGTGCATCAGCGCACGGCTAAAACAAGTTCACATCTGATATAATTCAGGCTCACTATGGTCCAAGGGACCTTAAAATACAAAACTGGGAAGTTTTGGCCATTTCAGTCAAAACTGGGCAGTTTTTAAGAAATTCTAGGCATTTTGCAATTTCAGGCGCTGAATCGCACTAGAGAGCTTTTTGCAAGGCAACACGCAGTAGCCCTTTTCGCGGTGCAGCGCTCGCTAGTGCTTTACTCGTGGCAGCGCGCGGTATCGCTTTTCTCGCTCCAGCGCGGGCTAAAATAGGTTCACATTTGATACAATTCAGTCCCACTGGATTTCTAGGGACTTTAAAATACCAAAACCGTGAAGTTTTCGAGATTTCAACCAAAGCTAAGCAGTTTTTAAGAAATTATTGGCAGTTTGCAATTTTTTCAGGCGCCGCAGCGCGTTGAATCACGCCGTAGCGCTTTTTGCGCGGGAGCACTTTTCGTGCTGCAACGCGCGATAGCATTTTTTGTGCGACAGCTCGTGGCTAAAATAGATTCACATTTGATATAATTCAGTCCCACTAGGGTCCAAGGGACCATAAAATACAAAAATAATGAAATCTTGGCTATTCCAGCCAAAATTGTGCAGTTTTTAAGAAATTCTAGGCATTTTGCTTTTTCAGGCGCTGCAGCACACTGAATCGCGCTGGAGCGCTTTTCGTGCAATAGCACGCGGGAGTGCTTTTCATGCTGCAGTACGCAGCAGCGCTTTTCACGTGGCACTGCGTGACTAAAATAGGTTCACATTTCATATAATTCAGTCCCACTAGGGTGCTAGTGACCTTAAAATATCAAAACCGTGAAATTTTGTCTATTTAAGCCAAAAGTGGGCAGGTTTTAAGAAATTCTATGCATTTTGAAATTTTATGGGCTGCAGCGTGCTGAATCGCGCTGGAGCGCTTTTTGAGCAACAACACGCGTGAGCACTTTTCGAGCGACAGCCCGCGGGAGCGCTTTTCATGCGGCAGCACGCGTTAGCGCTTTTCGCGCAGTAGTCCGCAGCTAAAATAAGTTCACATTTTATATAATTCAGTCCCACTATGGTCCAACGGACCTTAAAATACCAAAAGTGTAAAATTTTGGCCATTTCTGCCAAAACTACACAGTTTTTAAGGAATTCTTGGCATTTTTCAATTTCAGTCGTTACAGCGTGCTGCAAAGCGCTGGAGCGTGCTGGAGCACTTTTCCCGCGATAGTGCTTTTTGCGCTGCAGCGCACTAGAGCGTTGTTCGCGCGGTAGCACTTTTCGCTTGGTAGAGCTTTTTCGCACGTAGGCTCACATTTGATATAATTAAGTTCCACTAGGGTCCTAGGGACCTTAAAATCTAAAAGCATGAAGTTTTGGCCATTTCTGACTAAACTGCATAGTTTTTAAGGAATTCTTGGCATTTTTCAATTTCAGTCATTAAAGCGTGCTACAAAGCGCTGTAGCGCGTTGTAGCGCTTTTCGCGCGGCAGTGCTTTTTCGCACAGTAGAGCGCAGCTAAAATAGGTTCACATTTGATATAATTGAGTCCCACTAAGGTCCTAGGAACCTTTGAATAACAAAACCGTGAAGCTTTATCCATTTCATCCAAAACTAAGCAGTTTTTAAGAAATTCTTGGCATTTTGCATTTTCAAGTGCTGCAGCACACTGAATCGCGCTGGAGCGCCATTCGTGCGGGAGTGCTTTTTGCGCGGTAGTGCTTTTTGCGCGGCAACGAGAGGTAGCGGTTGTCGTGCCGCAGCGCGTGGTAGTGCTTTTCACACTACAATGCGCGGCTAAAATAGGTTCACCTTTGATATAATTCAGTCCCGCTAGGGTCCAAGGGACATTAAAATATAAAAACTGTGCAATTTTGGCCATTTTAGCCAAAACTAGGCAGTTTTTAAGAAATTCTATGCATTTTGCAATTTCAGGCGCTGCAATGCGCTGAATTGTGACGGAGAGCTTTTAGCGCGGGAGCGCTTTTTGCGCGGTAGCGCGTGGCTAAAATAGGTACACATTTGATATAATTCCGTCCCACTAGGGTCCAAGGGATGTTAAAATAGCAAACTGTGAAATTTTGGCCATTCAAGCCAAAACTGGGCAGTTTTTAAGAAATTCTAGGCATTTTGCAATTCCAAGCGCTGCATCGCGCTAAATTGCGCTGGAGCGCTTTTCACATGGTAGCGCGCGGGAGCACTTTTCACGCTGCAGTGCACAGTAGCACTTTTCGCACGGCAGCGCGCTTCTAAAATATGTTCACATTTGATATAATTCAGTCCCACTAGAGTCCGCGGGACCTTAAAATCCAAAAACTGTTAAGTTTTGGCCATTTCAGCCAAAACTAAGTAGTTTTTAAGAAATTCTTGGCATTTTGCAATTTCAGGTACTACAGTGCGCTGAATCGGCTGGAGCATTTTTGGCGCGGCAGCGCGCAGTAGCATTTTTCGCGTTGCAGCGCGCGGTATGGCTTTTCGCTCGGCAGCGCACGATAGCGCTTTTTTGCGCATCAGCTCACGACTAAAACAAGTTCACATCTGATATAATTCAGGCCCACTAGGGTCCAAGGGACCTTAAAATACAAAAACCGGGAAGTTTTGGCCATTTCAGTCAAAACTGGGCAGTTTTTAAGAAATTCTAGGCATTTTGCAATTTCAGGCGCTGAATCGCGCTGGAGAGCTTTTTGCGCGGCAACGCGCACTAGCACTTTTCACGTTGCAACGCTCGCTAGCGCTTTACTCGCGGCAGAGCGCGGTATCGCTTTTCGCGCTCCAGCACGCGGCTAAAATAGGTTCACATTTGATACAATTCAGTCCCACTGGGTTCCAAGGGACCTTAAAATACCAAAACCATGAAGTTTTCGCCATTTCAACCAAAGCTTAGCAGTTTATAAGAAATTATTGGCATTTTGCAATTTCAGGCGCCGCAGCGCGCTGAATCGCGCTGGAACGCTTTTCGCACGGGAGCATTTTTCGTGCTGCAACGCGCGATAGCGCTTTTCACGCGGCAGCTCGTGGCTAAAATAGATTCACATTTGATATAATTTAGTCCCACTAGGGTCCAAGGAACCATAGAATACAAAAATCATGAAATCTTGGCTATTCCAGCCAAAATTGTGCAGTTTTTAGGAAATTTTAGGCATTTTGCATTTTCAGGCACTGCAGCGCGCTGAATCGCGCTGGAGCGCTTTTCGTACAGCAGCACGCAGGAGTGCTTTTTACGCTGCAGTGCGCAGTAGCGCTATTCATGTGGTAGTGCGCGACTAAAATAGGTTCACATTTCATATAATTCAATCCCACTAGGGTCCTAGTGACCTTAAAATATCAAAACCATGAAATTTTGGCTATTTAAGCCAAAAGTGGGCAGGTTTTAAGAAATTTTAGGCATTTTGAAATTTTAGGCGCTGCAGCGTGCTGAATCGCGCTGGAGCGCTTTTTGAGCAACATCACACGTGAGCGCTGTTTGAGCGACAGCCCACGGGAGCGCTTTTCACGCGGCAGCACGCGTTAGCGCTTTTCGCGCAGTAATCCGCAGCTAAAATAAGTTCACATTTGATATAATTCAGTCCCACTAGGGTCCAACGGACCTTAAAATACCAAAACTATGAAGTTTTGGCCATTTCTGCCAAAACTGCACAGTTTTTAAGGAATTCTGGGCATTTTTCAATTTCAGTCGTTACAGCGTGCTGCAAAGTGCTCGAGCGTGCTGGAGCGCTTTTCGCGCTGCAGCGCACTAGAGCGTTGTTCGCGCGGTAGCACTTTTCGCGTGGTAGAGCTTTTTCGCACGGTAGCGCGCAGCTAAAATAGACTCACATTTGATATAATTAAGTCCCACTAGGGTCCTAGGGACTTTAAAATACCAAAATCATGAAGTTTTGGCCATTTCAACCAAAACTATGCTGTTTTTAAGAAATTCTTGGCATTTTGCAATTTCAGTTACTGCAAGCGCGCTGAATCGCGGTGGAGCGCTTTTCGAGCGGTAGCGCGCAGTAGTGCTTTTCACGTGGCGGTGCACGGTAGCACTTTTTGCGCTGTATGGCGCGGCTAAAATAGGTTCACGTTTGATATAATTTTGTTCCGCTAGGGTCCTAGGGACCTTAAAATTCAAAAACCGTGAAGTTTTGGCCATTTCAGCCAAAACTGAATAGTTTCTAAGAAATTCTAGGCAGTCTGCAATTTCAGGCGCTGCAGTGTGCTGAATCGCACTGGAGCGCTTTCCTAGAGGCAGCGTGCGGGAGCACTGTTCGCACTGCAGTGCTCGACAGGGCTTTTCGCGCGGTAGCACTTTTCACGCTCTAGCGCGTGGCTACAATAGGTTCACATTTGATATAATACAGTCCCGCTAAGGTCCTAGGGGCCTTAAAATACCAAAACCGTGAAGTTTTGGCCATTTCAGTCAAAACTGGGAAGTTTTTAAAAAATTCTATACATTTTGCAATTTCAGGTGCTACAGCGCGCTGAATCGCGCTGGAGCGTTTTTCGCGCGGTAGGGCTTTTCGTGCTGGAGAGCTCGGGAGCGCTTTTCGTGAGGTAACACTTTTCTCGCTCTAGTGCACGGCAACAATAGATTCACATTAGGAATAATTCAATCCCACTAGATCCTAGGGACCTTAAAATATCAAAACCGTGAAATTTTAGCTATTTCAGCCAAAACTGGGCAGTTTTTAAGAAATTCTAAGCATTTTGCAATTTCAAGCACTGCAGCACGCTGAATCGCGTTGGAGAGCTTTTTGCGCTACAGTGTGACAGACTGTAAATACACGTCTGCGCTTGCACGCAAGTGTACGTGGTCTGAAGTAATAAGTGGAAAGTGCGACTTTTTGGGAATTTATCGAACCACAGAGAATTGGTTGATTTGGCACTAAAGTATATCTATTCTCACTAATGTTTAAGCTATAGTATGTATTGGTTGGTTGGTCTAAAATTAGCATGAATATTTATTAAGAAAATAATAAGATTTAAAGAAAGAGGAGAGTTGGGCCCATCCCACATGCAATGATATAATACTTATGTAGATTTGTTTCTCAAATTTTATCATTTGGTTTAATTAAAATTAGGTGCACATTGTTGTCCTTTTGTCTAGCTCAAAGGCTTACAAGTTCAAATCTCGTGCACAAAAAGAACTCACATTCGGTTCTATTTTAGCACAAATATTCTTGTAGGATTCTTGAGATTTATAGTTAATTCATTTTCTCCTTATTTAAGGAGAGTTTAAATTTTCTTAAATCTTAGGATCTCACAAGCATTGATTTTCCACTACGAGCATCACTTCGCATCTCACATAGCTGAGATGAGAGAATCACTTGTTGGTCTCAATGAATATGTCACTTAGTTCATGAGCACTAAACACTTCATTACTCAATCTCAATTATGTGGAGCTAAGGAGCTCATTTAATGGGTCTTAGCGTCACTTGCATCAATTCTTAAATTGAGCTTTGGTTGAGGTGCATTGAGCTCATGAACCTTCTCACATGGTTCTAAGCTTCAGTGCACTCAAAATCTAGCATCCAACCTAAGGTGAGCTAAGGAGCACAAGACAATTAGATCTTGAATTTTTTAGTTCTTTTTTCATAAACTCATCAAGACTAATTGAGATGAAAATTTCTTAGTAAGACATTAAAATCACAAATACATTATGCTTGAGAGAAAACACTTATAATCAATATTACATCATGCATCATGGGACTTCATCCCAGCCCTCCCCAAGGGGAGTTAGCTACTCATTACACAAGTAAATAAGAAGACACATACATAGATAAAGGCCCTTTCATGGTCACTAAAAAGAAAATACAAGATTGAGTTTAGAAGATACTAGGAACGCTCCATAGAAGTTCTCCAGAATTCTTCTTCTCCTTTTAATTATCCTCTCCTTAGGTTGCTAGTGTTGCCTTCTTACTCTTCTCCCTTTGCAAAAGCTTGCCTTGCCACCCTTGGGGAGTTCTCTCTTTCTTTGGCTCTCCTCCTTACTTAGGGAATTTTTGCTAAAATTGTGAACCCTCCTCTAGTCAAGAGGAGGGGTATTTATAGGAGGGGGGGGGGGGGGGGCTGAATTCCTCCCTTCAATTGCAACCAAATTTTCCATAAATAATATTGATTTCATCATTGTAATATTTTTCCATTAATGGTGAGATGACAAAAATCTCATTTCTTTACCCAAAACATCACCTCAAAGCTTCCCTTTTTAACAAAAAAAATGGCTGCTGCAAGAAAAGGTGGCTGGAGACAAAATTCAGGATAGAGGTCATGTCTCCAGCCGCATTAAATGCAGTGTCTGGGCATAAGTTTGGTGGGCTTCTGCAGCGCGCTGTAGCGTGCTCTCCGGAATTCTTCTTCTCCTTCTAATTATTCTCTCCTTAGGTTGCTAGTGCTGCTTTCTTCCTTCTCTCCCTTTGAAAAAGCTTGCCTTGCCACCCTTAGAAAGTTCTCTCTTCCTTTGGCTCTCCTCCTTAGGGAATTTTTGCTAAAATTGTGAACCCTCCTCTAGTCAAGAGGAGGGGTATTTATAGGAGGGGGGGGGGGGCTGAATTCCTCCCTTCAATTGCAACCAAGTTTTCCATAAATAATTCTGATTTTATCATTGCAATGTTTTTCCATTAATGGTGAGGTGACAAAAATCTCATTTCTTTACCCAAAATAACACCTCAAAGCTTTCCTTTTTAACAAAAAAATGGCTACTGCAGGAAAAGGTGGCTGGAGACAAAATTCATAATAGAGGTCATGTCTCAAGCCGCATTAAATGCAGTGTCTGGGCAAAAATTCGGCGGGCCACGGCAGCGGGCTGCGGCGTGCTTTAGCATACCCAGGTCTCTAACATAATAGCCAAGTCCCCCGCAGTAGACCGCTGCAGCGCGCTACCGCGCGCTGTAGCAGGGAATTTTGTGAAAAACACTGTTCAATTAGTTATTTTTCTAGATTTTATAGAAAGAAATATTTTCGCGGCAGACCGCTGCAACGCGCGACCGCGCGCTGTATCGGTAAATTCCGCGAAAAACACTGTTCAATTAGTTGGGCGGCCCGATTTATATAGCCAAGTCCTCTGCGATAATCCGCTATAGCGTGCGAACGCGCGCTGTAGCGGTGAATTCTGCGAAAAACACTGTTCAATTAGTTGGGCGGCCTGATTTATAAAGTCAAGTATTTTTGCGATAAGCCGCTGCAGCGCGCGACCGTGCGCTGTAGCGGTGAATTCCGCAAAAAACACTATTCAATTAGTTGAGCCCCCATTTAATAATCATAAATATTTCCGCGATAAACCGCTGCAGCACGCGATCACGCGCTATCGCGGTGAATTTTGCAAAAAACTATTCAATTAATTTTCAAAAAGTCCAGATATTTCCGCTGCAACCTGCTGCGGCGCGCGGTCGCACGCAGCAGCGGTTTTCCTTTAGTAATTTTTAAAAACCTGCAGAAATGCCTTAGAATTCCTTTAAATTCCATTTCTCTGAAATAGATAGAAAAAATTGATTTTAGGAGCAGCATAAAATCTTAAATAGATGAATTTTCCCCTTTAATTTAGATATAATTTATGGATTCATCACAGTGCTCGGTAGTGCTTTTCGCGCGACAGTGCTCGATAGCCCTTTTTGCTCTTTAGCGTGCGGCTACAATAGGTTCACATTTAATATAATTCAGTCCACTAGGGTTCTAGGGACCTTAAAATACTAAAACCATGAAGTTTTGGCCATTTCAGTCAAAACTAGGTAGTTCTTAAGAAATTCTAGGCATTTTGCAATTTCAG
This sequence comes from Gastrodia elata, assembly GCA_016760335.1. NCBI lineage: Eukaryota > Viridiplantae > Streptophyta > Magnoliopsida > Asparagales > Orchidaceae > Gastrodia > Gastrodia elata. The sequence continues at coordinate 217,526 of JACERR010000043.1, read as the reverse complement.
GCACTGCAGCGCGCTGAATCGCGCTAGAGCGCTTTTTGCACGGCAACACGCAATAGCGCTTTTCGCATGGCAGCGCACGGGAGCGCTTTTTGCGCTGTAACGGGCGGTAGCGCTTTTCGCATGGCAGCGCGCGGGAGCGCTTTTCGCGCTGTAATGGGCGGTAGCGCTTTTCGAGCGGCACCGTGCGGCTAAAATATGTTCACATTTGATATAATTTAGCCCCATTAGGGTCATAGGGACTTTAAAATACCAAAACCGTGAAATTTTGGGGATTTCAGCCAAAATAGGGTAATTTTTAAGAAATTTTAGGCATTTTACAATTTCAGGCACTGTAGCGCGCTGAATTGTGGTGGAGTGCTTTTCGAGCGGCAGCGCGCGAGAGCGCTTTTCGTGCGGTAGCAATTTTTGCGTGGTAGCACTTTTTGCGCAGCAACGCACGACTAAAATAGGTTTACATTTGATATAATTCAGTCTCACTAGGGTCCTAAGGACCTTAAAATACAAAACCGTGAAGTTTTGGCCATTTCAATAAAAACTGGGCAATTTTTAAGAAATTCTAGGCATTTTTCAATTTCAGGCGCTACAGCGCGCTGAATCGCGCTGGAGCGCTTTTCGCGCGGTAGCGCTTTTCACACGGCAGCGCGCGGGAGCGCTTTTCGCGCTGCAGTGGCCGGTAGCGCTTTTCGCACGGCAGCGTGCGACTAAAATAAGTTCACATTTGACACAATTCAGTCCCACTAGGGTCCTAGGGACCTTAAAATATAAAAATTGTGAAATTTGGCGATTTCAGCCATGACTGGGCTATTTTTAAAAAATGCTATGCATTTTGCAATTTCAGGTGCTGCAGCGCGCTGGATCGCGCTGGAGCGCTGTTCGAGCGGCAGCTCGCGGGAGCACTTTTCGTGATGCAGCGCGTGGTAGTGCGCGGCTACAATAGGTTCACATTTGATGTAATTGAGTCTCGCTAGGGTACTAAGGACCTTAAACTACCAAAACCGTGAAGTTTTGTCCATTTCAATCAAAACTGAGCAATTTTAAGAAATTTTAGGCATTTTGCAATTTCAGGCGCTGCTGCGCGCTGAATCACGCTGGAGCTCTTTTCGTGCTGCAGCACGTGGGACCGCTTTTTGCACTGCAGTGCACGATAGCCCTTTTCGCATGGCAGCGTGCTTCTAAAATAGGTTCACATTTGATATAATTCAGTCCACTAGGTTCCGAGGGACCTTAAAATACCAAAATCGGGAAGTTTTGGCCATTTCAACCAAAACTGGGCAGCTTTTAAGAAATTCTAGCCATTTTGCAATTTCAAGCACTGCAGTGCGCTGAATTGCGCTGGAGCGCTTTTCGCGCGGCATCGCTGTTCCTATCGCAGCGCGCAGGAGCGCTTTTCACGTTGTAGTGGGTGGTAGCGCTTTTCGCGCGGCTAAAAGAAGTTCACATTTGATATAATTCAGACCCACTAGGGTCCAAGGGACCATAAAATACCAAAACTGTGAAATTTTGGCCATTCAAAGCCAAAACTGGGCAGTTTTTAAGAAATTCTAGGCATTTTGCAATTCCAGGCGCTGCAGCGCGCTGAATTGCGCTGGAGCTCTTTTAAAGCGGCAGCGCGCGAGAGCACTTTTCACGCGGTAGCGCTTTTCGCGCAGCAATGCGCGGGTAAAATAGGTTCACATTTGATATAATTCAGTCCACTAGTGTCCAAGGGACCTTAAAATACCAAAACCATGAAATTTTGGTCATTTCAACCAAAACTGTGCAATTTTTAGGAAATTCTAGGCATTTTGCAATTTAAGGCGCTGCAGCGCACTGAATCGCGCTGGAGCGCTTTTCACGTGGCAGCGCGCGAGAGTGCTTTTCGCACTATAGTGCGCGGTAGCCCTTTTCGCGCGGCAGCGCTCTTCTAAATAGGTTCACATTTGATATAATTTAGTCCCACTAGGGTCAGAGGGACCCTAAAATACCAATACTGTGAAGTTTTGGCCATTTCAGCCAAAACTGGCTGTTTTTAAAAAATTCTAGGCATTTTGCAATTTCAGGCGCTGTAGCACGCTGAATCGCGCTAGAGTGCTTTTCGCGCGGCACCGTGTGATAGCGCTTTTCGCACGGCAGCACGCGGGAGCGCTTTTCGCGCGGCAGCGCGCGGCTAAAATAAGTTCACATTTGATATGATTCAGTCCCCCTACGGTCCTAGGGACCTTAAAATACCAAAATCATGAAATTATGGAGATTTCAGCCAAAACTGGGCAATTTTTAAGAAATTCTAGGCTTTTCGCAATTTAAGGTGCTGCAGCTCGTTGAGTCGCGCTGGAGCGCTTTTTGAGCGGCAGCACGCGGGAGCGCTTGTCGCGCTGCAGCGCGCGGTAGCGCTTTTCACGCGGTAACGCGCGGCTAAAATAAGTTCACATTTAATATAATTCAGTTCCACCGGTCTAAGGGACCTTCAAATTCCAAAATCGTGAACTTTTGGCCATTTAAGCCAAAACTGAGCAATTTTTAAGAAATTCTAGGCATTTTGCATTTTCAGGCGCTGCAGCACGCTGAATCGCACAGGAGTGCTTTTCGAGGGGTGGCGCGCAATAGCGCTTTTCATGCAGTGGCGCGCAGTAGCGCTTTTTGCGCCATAAAGCGCGGCTAATATAGGTTCAAATTTGATATAATTCAGTCCCGCTAGGGTCCTAGGGACCTTAAAATACAAAACCGTTAAGTTTTGATCATTTTAGTAAAAACTAGGCAGTTTGTAAGAAAATCTAGGCATTTTACAATTTCAGGCGCTGCAGCGCGCTGAATCTTGCTAGAGCGCTTATCGCGCGGTAGCACTTTTCACACTACAATGCTCGGTACTGCTTTTCGCGTGGCAGCGCGCGGTAGCGCTTTTTGCGCTCTAGTGCGCGGCTATAATATGTTCACATTTGATATAATTCAGTCCCACCAGGGTCCTAAGAACCATAAATACCAAAACCGTGAAGTTTTAACCATTTTAGCCAAAACTGGGTAGTATTTAAGAAATTCTAGTCATTTTGCAGATTCAGGCATTGCAGCGCGCTGAATCGTACTGGAAAGCTTTTCGTGCGGCAGCGCTTTTCGAGCTGTAGTGCGCAGTAGCGATTTTCGCGCGGCAGCACGAGGCTAAAATAGGTTCACATTTGATATAATTAAATCCCACTAGGGTCCTAGGGACCTTAAAATACAAAACCGTGAAGTTTTGGCCATTTCAGTCAAAACTGGGCAATTTTTAAGAAATTCTAGGAATTTTGCAATTTCAGGCACTGCAGTGCGCTGAATCGCGCTGGAGCGCTTGTGGCGTGTAGCATTTTTTGCATGGCAGTGCATGAGAGCGCTTTTTACGCTGTAACGTGCGGCTAAAATAAGTACACATTTAATATAATTCAGTCCCACTGGGGTCCAAGGGACCATAAAATATCAAAACTATGAAATTTTGGCCATTCAAGCCAAAGCTGGGCAGTTTTTAAGAAATTCTAGGTATTTTGCAATTTCAGGCGCTGGAGCGCTTTTCGAGCGGCAGCGCACGGGAGCGCTTTTCGCGCTGCAGTGTGCAATAGCGCTTTTCGCGTGGCAAAGCGCGGCTAAAATAGGTTCACATTTGATAGTCCCACTAGGGTCCTAGGGACCTTAAAAACAAAACTGTGAAATTTTAGCAATTTCAGTAAAAACTGTGCAGTTTTTAAGCAATTTTAGGCATTTAGCAATTTCAGGCGTTGCAGCGCGCTAAATCGCACTGGAGCGCTATTCGTGCGGTAACGAGCGGTAGCGTTTTTCGCATGGCAGCGCACGGGAGCGCTTTTCGCGCTGCAGTGGGCGGTAGCGCTTTTTGCACGGCAGCGTGCGGCTAAAATAAGTTCACATTTGATATAATTCAGTCCTACTAGGGTCCTAGGGATCTTAAAATACCAAAACTGTGAAATTTTGGCGATTACAGACAAAATTGGGCAATTGTTAAGAAATTCTAAGCATTTTGCAATTTCAGGTGCTTGATAGACTGTAAATACACGTCTGCGCTTGCACGCAAGTGTACGTGGTCTGAAGTAATAAGTGGAAGTGTGACTTTCCTGGAATTTATCGATCCTTAGAGAATTGGTTGATTTGGCACTAAGGTGTATCTATTCTCACTAAAGTTTAAGCTATAATATGTATTGGATGAGTGGTCTAAAATTAGTACAAATATTTATTAAGTAAAAATAGCAAGATTTAAGAAAGAGGAGAGTTGGGGCCATCCCACATGCCATGACATAATATTCATGTAGATTGGTTTCTCAGGCTTTATCATTTAATTTAATTAAAATCAAGTGCACATTATTGTCCTTGAGTCTAGCTCAAGGTCTTACAAGTTCAAATCTTGTGCACAAAATGAACTCATATTTGGTTGTACTTTGGCACAAATAATCTTGTAAGATTCGTTCGATTTAAATTTTAATCTTATTCTCTTGATCAAGGAGAGCTTGATTTTTTAAACCTTCGGATCTTACAAGTATTTATTTCCACTACGAGCATTACTCGCATCATACATAGTTGAGATGATGGATTGACATGTTGGGCTCAACGATTATGTCACTTAGTTTATGAGAACTCAGCACTTCCTTCCTCTACCTCAATTATGTTGAGCTAAGGAGCTCATTTAGTGGGTCTTAGCATCACTTGCATCAACTCTTTGGTTGAGCTTAGATTGAGGTGCATTGAGTTTATGAGCTTTCTTATTCATGCACTCACAATCTAGTATCCAACATAAGGTGAGCTAAGGAGCGCAAGACAATTAATTCTTAGAGTTTTTTTTTTTTTAGTTCTTTTCTCATAACCATATTCAAGACTAATTAGACAAAAATTTCTTAGTAAAGTATTAAAATCGCAAACAAATTATGCTTGAGGCAAAACATTCATACATTAATATTACATCATGCAAATGGGATTTCATCCCCAACCCTCCCCAAGAGAGTTTAGCTACTCATTGCACAAGAAAAGAAGATAAACACATACATGGATAAAGACCCTTTCATGGTCAACTAAAAATAAATACAAGAGTGGAGTTTAGAAGATACTAGAAATACTATGTAAAAGTTCTCCAGAATCCTTCTTCTCCTTCTCAATATTCCTTTTTTAAGTCTCTAGTGCTGCCTTCTTCTTCCTCTTCCAATGAAAGAGCTTGCCTTTCCACCCTTGAGGAGTTTCTCTTTTCCCTTGGCTATCCTCCTTAATTAGTAGAATTTGGTTAAAATTGTGAACTCTCCTCTAGTCAAGAGGAGGGGTATTTATAGGGAGGGGGGGCTGCCATCCTTCTCTTCATTTCAAACTAGTTTTTCCATATAAAAATTTGAATTCATCATGACAATAACCTCCATTTATGGTGAGGTGACAATAATCTTCAATTGTTTACCCAAAAGATCACCTCAAAGCTTCCTTTTTCAAATACAATGGGCTGCAGCAGAGAATGATGGCTGGGGACAAAATGCAGGATAGAGGTATTGTCCCCAGCCGCAATAAATGCATGTCTGGAAAATTTTTGCGGTGGGCCGCTACAACGCGCAGCAGCGCGCTGGAGCGCGCTATGGCACGCTGCGGCATGCAAAGATCCCTTGCACATTCGCCAAGTCCCACGCTGTCGCGCGCTACCACGTTTGAGCTTTGGAAGATGTCCCACTGCATACCGCTACAGCGCGCGACCGCGCGCTGTAGCGGGTCATTCCGCAGAAAACACTGATCAATTATTTCTCTTTTCATTTTTTCAAGTAAAAATATTTCTGTCGCAGACCGCTGCAGCGCGTGACCGCGCGTTGTAGCGGGCCATACCACGAAAAATACTGTTCAATTAATTTAGCCTCCGTTTTTATAGTTATGAATATTTTCGCTGCAGACCGCTGCAGCCTGCAACTGCACGCTGTAGCGGGTCATTCCGCAAAAAATACTGTTCAATTAGTGAGTCCTCTGTTTGTATAGTTTAAAAATAATTCCGCTGCAGACCGCGCACTGTAGCGGGTCATTCCGTGATTACTGTTCAACTAGTTTAGGCAATCAATTATATATAGTTTAGAGGTTTCCGCTACGGCGTGCGGTAGCGCGCTGTAGCAGATTCCTTTAATAAATTTTAAAAGCTCTGCAGAATTGCCTTAGAACTCCTTTGGATTCCATTTCCTTGAAAAAGATAGAAAAAATTGATTTAGGAGCATCATAAAGATCTTAAATAAATGAATTTTCCCCTTTATTTAGATATAATTTATGGATTCATTACACCCTCACAGTTAAATTCTTGCTCATCCTCGAGTAAGCTCAAAATAATAATTTTTTCTATTTTGGAGGAATGAAGGTCACAATAATGTACATAAAGTAAGTATAAGTCAAAATATGTGTATGGTAAAAAATGAAATGAACAATGTAGCAACATTAATGTTTTCAATTGTGGCACTAAGGTGGTTTAGTCAATGAATCTCCAAATATTTGAGTTTTCAATGCTTGAAATCAGGTGATGGGTACAATTTATTGTGGACTTTAAGACTAAAGAAATGGTTAGGGATTCCTAGAATTGTGCCATATGTGCTCCTTCTTATGAATCACAAAGATGAAAAATTTAAAGGAGAGATATTTTTCTTCATCCTTTCTCATTTTGTTCATTTGGGAGAGATATTTTTCATCATCCATGTGTAGATGGTCAAATGGTATTCCCTATGCCATAAATGTGGTGATCCATGTGAAGGGGGGGGGGAGGGGGGGCAGCTTTTCCAGCAATCTTTTGACTGCCTTGGGAACCCAAAAGGTCATGACTTATTGACTGCATGTTCCCAAGGTAGGGAAAAATTTTCTGAATCTGGGCAAACCGCTGCAGACCGCTGCAGCGCGCAAGGAGCAGAAATTAGGTCCGCGAACCGTCGCGATGCACATCACGCGCGGTTTGCCCGCTGCAACGTGTTGTCGTGAAATTTTCGCCGCAGTACGCTGTCACGCAAAAATTTTTTTTTTTTTTTTATTTGTTGGGTTGCCTCCCAATAAGCGCTTCATTTTACATCCTAAGCTAGACTCACTACTGATCAATATGTAGGATCTGACAGTTTCCTTTTCCATAAGCTAAAGCTGTCCGAGTGAGCACAACCCTCTTGGTGGCTCAAACCCAGTTCATCCTTACCCTCAACTAAATGATCCATTTTTTCATTTTCAAAATTTGGGGGAGTCTTTTTCTTTCTTTTTCCACGTTGCATTTTTCTTTTTTTCACTCCTTCCTTGCTCTCCTTTTAAGAGGAAGGAGTAAAGTAGCCATCAGATTTTTTTCCTTCTATTGTCAAGTCTCCTAGAACATTATCTACCCATAACCTCTCTACTCTAACCCTTTTTCTTACTTCATCCTCCATTTCTTTCTTTTTAAAGAGAGTGGGTTTTAGATCAATCACTTATGTTTTTCCCTTAACACTGATGCTCATTATACCATGACTCACATTTATGATAGCCTTAACACTCATCAAAAAGTGTCTTCCAAAAATAATCGTTGAATTTTTATTCTATTGGACCCATTCACACACCACAAAGTCAGTTGGAATAATGAAATTTCTTAATTCAACAGTAACATTCTTTATCATTCCTAGAGGAATAAGGGATTCAAGATTAGCAAACTCCAAAATCATCGAGGTATATTCCATCCCTCTTACCTTTAATTGTTCATAGATGTGGTAGAGCATAACATTAACTGAAGCACCTAGATCACACAAGGGATCTATAAACACTTCATTTCTTATTACGCACAGGATGCTCAACCTCCTAGGATCTTCACATTTGCGTGCGGTTAGCTTTTCATGGTCATTCCCATTTCTTCTTTCCACTTTCTCTAGCCAAAATTTGCTGCTCTCTTTTTCTCATCATTAATTCCTTCAGATACATTTTCAGAATGTATCACACTCACCAATTCTCTTGGGTTTTTTTCTATTGAACTGGGTAAAGCCCCTTGCTGCCGAGAGGTCAACTACTTGGAGATTTGCCCAAATTGTGTCTCAATATTCCTAAGGGAGGCTTCTATTCCCTGAATAAAAGCCTCGTGACGTGTGATGGTGGCCTCAGTGCGGTGCATGAATTGGGTTGTTTCAGCCTTAAATGAATTGAAGGTCCCTTCTAGATTGTGTTGGTAGTTGTTGTTATTATTATTATTATAATTCATGCCTTATTGGTTAGATGAATTCCCCTCATATTGATTAGCATTGTTCTTATTATTACTCCATGAGAAATTTGGGTGGTTTTTCCACCCTGGGTTGTACGTATTGGAGTATGGGTTGTTTGTTTGGTTATTATTTCTTAGGTAATTAACTTATTCAGTATTGTTTTGTAAGAAAGAGATGTTTTTTACAGCTCTCACTGTTGTGCCTTCCCCTGCACAGTTCATAGTGTACGTCAGAAACCACATTTACATTCATAATTTCTATTCTTTCGTTCAAGACATGAATTTCTTGTTGAAGAGTTGTTATTTGAATAGATTCGGTTACTTTAATAGATTCCTTTTTTAGCCTTTCAGAAGGCTATTAGTATGCGTTGTTTGCCATTTCTTCCAAGAGGACATAAGCTTCCTCTTGGGTCTTCCACTAATGGAGCCACCGGTGGCTGGATCAATGAGTGTCATCGTTAGAGCGTTCAAACCATTATAAAAGGTTTGCACTTGCATCCATAGAGGAAACCCATGATGTGAGAAATGCCTGAGGCACTCCTTAAAGTGATCCCACCCGTCAAAAAGAGTCTCACCTTCCATCTGAGTAAAGTTGGTGATCTCAATTCTCAACCGTGCAGTTTTAGCCAGAGGGTAGTATTTGGCTAAGAATTTCATAGCCAAATCATCCAAAGTATGGATAGAATCACTCGGTAGAGAGCTGAGCCAACTCCTGGCTCTATCTCTCAGTGAGAAAGGAAATAGCCACAATTTAATCACGTCTTCAGAGACACCGTTAAATCTGAAGGTATCACATATTTCAAGGAAAGTTGAAATCTGCGAGCAAGGATCTTCAGTGGCTAATCCTCCAAACTGATTATTTTGCACCATACTGAGTATGGAGGGTTTGATTTCAAAATTGTGGGCTTCTATATTTTGCCTTACAATCGCATGAGGGTTTCCCCTAACGGTGGGTAATGCATAATCTCTAAGTGCTCTACCCCTAGGCTCTTCTAAATTGTCAGTGAAATTATCCATAACAGCTTGTTGGTTTGATAAATTTTGTTCTCTCCTAGCTTGTAAGTATGTTCTTTCTATTTTGGGATCAAAAAGATATTTAGTACGGATTCTTTTACTCATACAAGTTACAATAAGGTTTATCAAGAACGAGTTTGGCAATAAAGATCACATAGACTTTTCAGAAATAAAATAAACAAAAAGAAATATAAAATGTTAGCTTGATAACTACAAAAAATCTAAAATTACTAATATATGCAATCAAATGCTTAAATCGCTAGTTACTTATAGATTGTCTGTAATTCAATTCCCAGTCAATGACGCCAAAACCTTGACAGATTGTAAATACACGTCTGCGCTTGCACGCAAGTGTACGTGGTCTAAAGTAATAAGTGGAAAGTGTGACTTTCTGGGAATTTATCGATGCTCAGAGAATTTGTTGATTTGGCACTAAGGTGTATCTATTCTCACAAATGTTTAAGCTATAGTATGTATTGGATGAGTGGTCTAAAATTAGTACAAATATTCACTAAGTAAAAATAACAAGATTTAAGAAAGAGGAGAGTTGGGGCCATCCCACATGCCATGACATAATATTCATGTAGATTGGTTTCTCAAGCTTTATCATTTAATTTAATTAAAATCAAGTGCACATTGTTGTCCTTGAGTCTAGCTCAAGGTCTTACAAGTTCAAATCTTGTGCACAAAATGAACTCATATTCGGTTCTACTTTGGCACAAAGATTCTTGTAAGATTCTTGGGATTTAAATTTTAATCTTATTCTCTTGATCAAGGAGAGCTTGATTTTTTAAACCTTTGGATCTTACAAGCAATGATTTCCACTACGAGCATCACTCGCATCATACATAGTTGAGATGATGGATTCACATGTCGGGCTCAACGATTATGTCACTTAGTTTATGAGCATTCAACACTTCCTTCCTCTGCCTCAATTATGTTGAGCTAAGGAGCTCATTTAGTGGGTCTTAGCATCACTTGCATCAACTCTTTGGTTGAGCTTAGATTGAGGTGCATTGAGCTTATGAGCTTTCTCACATAGTTCCAAGCCTTCATGAACTCACAATCTAGTATCCAACCTAAGGTGAGCTAAGGAGCATAAGGCAAATAGTTCTTAGAATTTGTTTTTTTTTTAGTTCTTTTCTCATAATCACATTCAAGACTAATTAGACAAAATTTTCTTAGTAAGGCACTAAAATCACAAACAAATTATGTCTGTGGGAAAACATTCATACATTAATATTACATCATGCAAATGGGATTTCACCCCCAACCCTCCCCAAGAGAGTTTAGCTACTCATTGCACAAGAAAAGAAGATAAACACATACATGGATAAAGACCCTTTCATGGTCAACTAAAAAGAAATATAAAAGTAGAGTTTAGAAGATACTAGGAACACTCCGTAGAAGTTCTCCGGAATCCTTCTTCTCCTTCTCAATGTTCCCTCCTTAGATCTCTAGTGCTTCCTTCTTCCTCCTCTTCCAAAGCAAGAGCTTGGCTTGCCACCCTTGAGGAGTTCCTCTTTTCCCTTGGCTCTCTTCTTTACTTAGTAGAATTTGGCTAAAATTGTGAACCCTGCTCTAGTCAAGAAGAGGGGTATTTATAGGAAGGCGGGGCTGCCATCCTCCTCTTCATTTCAAACCAGCTTTTCAATATAAAAATCTGAATTCATCATGACAATAACCTCCATTTATGGTGAGGTGATAATAATCTTTAATTGTTTACCCAAAACATCACCTCAAAGCTTCCTTTTTCAAATGAAATGGGTTGCAGCATGGAATGATGGTTGGGGACAAAATGCAGGAAAGAGGTCTTGTCCCCAGCCGCAATAAATACATGTCTGGAAAATTTTTGCGGTGGGCCGCGGTAGCGCGTTGTGGTGCGTTGCGGCGTGCAATGATCTCTGGCACATTCGCTAAGTCCCACGCTATTGCGCGCTATCGTGTTTCAGCTTTGGAAGATGTCCCGCTGCAAACCGCTGCAGCACGTGACCGCGCGCTATAGCGGGTCATTCCACAAAAAATATTGTTCAATTACTTCTCTTTTCATTTTTTCAAGTAAAAATATTTCCGCCTAGACCGCTGCAGCGCGTGACCGCACGCTGTAGCGGGACATTCCACAAAAAATATTGTTCAGTTAGTTTAGCCTCCATTTTTATAGTTATGAATATTTCGGCTGCAGACCGCTGTAGTGCACGACCGCGTGCTGTAGCGGGTCATTCCGCGAAAAATACTGTTCAATTAGTTGAGCCCCCTGTTTGTATAGTTTAGAAATAATTTCGTTGCATACCGCGACAGCGCGCGACCACGCGCTGCAGTGGGTCATTCCACGAATAATGTTCAATTAGTTTAGGCAGCCAATTATATATAGATTAGAGGTTTCTGCTGCAGTCTGCTGTAGCGGATTCCTTTAATAAATTTTCAAAAATACTGCAGAAATGCCTTAAAGCTCCTTTAGATTCCATTTCCTTGAAAAAGATATAAAAAAATTGTTTAGGAGGAGCATAAACATCTTAAATAAATGAATTTTTCCCTTTATTTATATATAATTTATGGATTCATCAGCGCTGCAGCGCGGTGAATCGCACTGGAGCGCTTTTCGAGCGGCAGCACGCGGGAGCGCTTTTCGAGCGGCAGCATGCGGTAGCGCTTTTCGCACGATAATGCATGGTTAAAATAAGATCATATTTAATATAATTAAGTCCCACTGAGGTCCAAGGGAACTTAAAATACCAAAATCGTAAAATTTTGGCCATCCAAGCCAAAACTGGGTAGTTTTTAAAAAATTCTAGGCAATTTGCAATTTCAGGCGCTGCACCGCTGGAGCGGTTTTTGAGCGGCAATGCGCGGGAGCGCTTTTCGCACTGCAGCGCGCGGTAGCACTTTTCACACAGCTAAAATAGGTTTACATTTGATATATTTCCGTCCCACTAGCGTCCTATGGACCTTAAAATAAAAAACCATGAAGTTTAGGCCATTTCAGTCAAAATTGGGCAGTTTTTAAGAAATTCTAGGCATTTTGCAATATCAGGAGCTGCAGCGCGCTGAATCGCGCTGGAGCGCTTTTTGCTCGGCAGCGCACGGGAGCGCTTTTCACACCGTAGTGGGCGGTAGCGCTTTTCGTGCGGCAACGCGCGGCTAAAATAAGTTCACATTTGATATAATTCAATCCCAGTAAGGTCCTAGGGACCTTAAAATATCAAAATCGTCAAATTTTGGCAATTTCAGCCAAAACTGGGTAGTATTTTAGAAATTCTAGGCATTTTGTAATTTCAGGTGCTGCAGCGTGCTGAATCGCACTGGAGCGCTTTTCGAGCGGCATCACGCGGGAGCATTTTTTGTGCTACAGCGCGCGGTAGCGCTTTTCATGCGTTAGCTCTTTTCGCGCGGTAGCACGCGGCTACAATATGTTCACATTTGATATAATTCAGTCTCGCTAGGGTCCTAGGGATCTTAAAATACCAAAATCATGAAGGTTTGGCCATTTCAGTCAAAACTGGGCAGTTTTTAAGAAATTCTAGGCATTTTGCAATTTTAGGCGCAACAGCGCGCTGAATCGCGCTGGGGCGCTTTTGGCGCGGCAACGCGCGGGTGCGCTTTTCGCACGACAGCGTGCGGGAGTGCTTTTCACGCTGTAGTGCGGGGTAGCGCTTTTCGCACGGCAACGTGCAGTTAAAATAGGTTCACATTTGATATAATTCTGTTTCACTATGGTCCTAGGCACCTGAAAATCCCAAAACTGTGAAATTTTGGACATTTCAGCCAAAACTGGGCAGTTTTTAAGAAATTCAAAGTATTTTGCAATTTCAGGCTCTACAACGTGCTGAATTGTGCTGGAGCGCTTTTCGCGCGACAGCGCTCGGTAGCGCTTTCCGCGCGGCAGCGCGCAATAGCATTTTCGCGCTCCAAAGCGCTGTAGCGCTTTTAACGCAACAGCGCGCGGCTAAAATAAGTTCACATTTGAAATAGTTCAGGCCCACTAGGGTCCAAGGGACCTTAAAATACATAAACCGTGAAGTTTTGGCAATTTCAGGCAAAACTGGGCAGTTTTTAAGAAATTCTAGGCATTTTGCAATTTCAGGCACTGCAGCGCGCTGAATCGCGCTGGAGCGCTTTTTGCGCGGTAACGAGTAGCTAAAATAAGTTCACGTTTGATATAATTCAGTCCTACTTGGGTCCGATGGACCTTAAAGTACCAAAATCGTGAAATTTTGGCCATTTCAGCCAAAACTAAGTAGTTTTTAAAAAATTGTTGGCATTTTACAATTTCAGGCCGTGCAACGCGCTGAATCGCGCTAAAGCGTTTTTCACGTGACAGCGCGCAGGAGCTCTTTTCGAGCTGCAGCGTGCGATATGGCTTTTCGCGCGGCAGCAAGCGGTATGGCTAATGAATCTATAAATTATATCTAAAATAAAGGGAAAAATTCATTTATTTAAGATTTTTTTGCTGCTCCTAAATCAAAATTTTCTATCTTTTTCAGGAAATGGAATCTAAAGGAGCTCTAGGGCATTTCTGCAATTTTTTTTAAAAATATAAACAAGGAATTCCGCTACAGCGCGCTGTCGTGCGCCTCAGCGGGCTGCAGCGGAAACATTTTAAACTATATTAAACAGGCTCCAAACTAATTAAATAGTGATTTCCGCGGAATGACCCGCTACAGCCCGCTGTCGCGCGCTGTAGCGGTCTGCAGCGAAAATATTTATATGGGGACCCAACTAATTGAACAGTGAATTTCGCGGAATGACTCGCTATAGCGCGCGGTCGTGCGCTTGTAGTGGTTTGCCGCCGAAATATTTCACCTTAATAAAATACGGGGTCAACTAATTGAACAGTGAATTTTGTGGAATGCCCCGCTACAGCGCGCGGTCGCGCGCTGCAGCGGTCTACCGCGGAAATATTTCTAACAGTATAAAATGCAGGAAAAAGAACTAATTGAATAATGTTTGCGAAATCGACCGCTACAGCGCTCGGTCGCGCGCTGCAGCGGTATACAGCGGAGGACTTGGCTAAATTGCTAGGGACCAGAGTATGCTAAAGCACGCCGTAGCACGCTCCAGCGCACTGCAGCGCGCTACAGCGGCCCGCCGAAATTTTCCCAAACAATGCATTTAATGCGGCTGGAGACATGACCTTTATCTTGAATGTTGTCTCCAGCCATCATTTCCTGCAGCAGCCATTTTTGTAAAAAAGGGAAGCTTTGAGGTGATGTTGTGGGTAAAGTAATGAGATTATTGTCACCTCACCCTAAATTAGAAATTAGTGCAATAATAAATTCAGCATTTTGTATGGATATTCTGGTTGCTTATGATGGAGAGGAGCATGCAGCCCCCCCCCCCCCTCCTATAAATACCTCTCCTCTTGACTAGAGGAGGGTTCACAATTTTAGCAAAAATTCCCTAAGGAGGAGAGCAAAAGAAGAGAGAACTCCCTAAGGGTGGAAAGACAAGCTTTTGCAAAGGGAGAAGAGAAAGAATGTAGCACTAGCAACCTAAGGAGAGGATAATTAGAAGGAGAAGAAGAATTCCGGAGAACTTCTACAGAGCGTTCCTAGTATCTTCTAAACTCAATCTTGTATTTTCTTTTTAGTGACCATGAAAGGGTCTTTTTCTATATATGCGTCTTCCTTATTTTCTTGTGTAATGAGTAGCTAAACTCCCCTTGGGGAGGGTTGGGATGAAGTCCCATGATGCATGATATAATATTGATGTATGAGTCTTTTCCCTCAAGCATAATGCATTTGTGATTTTAATACCTTACTAAGAATTTTTCATCTAAATTAGTCTTGATGTGTTTATGAGAAAAGAACTAAAAAAATCCAAGATCTAATTCTCTTGTGCTCCTTAGCTCACCTTAGGTTGGATGCTAGATTTTGAGTGCATGGAAGCTTAGAACCATGTGAGAAGGTTCTTGAGCTCAATGCACCTCAACCTAAGCTCAATCTAAGAGTTGATGCAAGTTATGCTAAGACTCACTAAATGAGCTCCTTAGCTCCACATAATTGAGATTGAGTAATGAAGTGTTGAGTGCTCATGAACTAAGTGACATAGTCATTGTGCCCAACATGTGATTCTCTCATCTCAGCTATGTGAGATGAGAAGTGATGCTCATAGTGAAAAATTAATGCTTGTGAGATCCTAAGATTTAAAAAAATTTAAACTCACCTTAAATAAGGAGAAAATGAATTAACTTTAAATCTCAAGAATTTTACAAGAATCTTTGTGGTAAAATAGAACCGAATGTGAGTTCATTTTGTGCACGAGATTTGAACTTGTAAGCCTTTGAGCTAGACTAAAGGACAACAATGTGCACCTGATTTCAATTAAACTAAATGATAAAGCTTGAGAAACAAATCTACACAAGTATTATATCATTGCATGTGAGATGAGCCCAACTCTCCTCTTTCTTTATATCTTGTTATTTACTTAGTGAATATTTGTGCTAATTTTAGACCAACCAACCAATACATACTATAGCTTAAACATTAGTGAGAATAGATATACTTTAGTGCCAAATCAACCAATTCTCTGTGGTTCGATAAATTCCCAGAAAGTCACACTTTCCACTTATTACATCAGACCACGTACACTTGCGTGCAAGCGCAGACGTGTATTTATAGTCTGTCAAGTTTTTGGCGCCATTGCCGGGGAACTGGTTTTTGATTTGAACTAAAGATAATCTATAAGTAGCTAGCGATTTAAGCATTTGATTTTTTTTTTTTTTGCTTTACATTGTCTATTGTAATTATCAAGTTAACATTTTATATTTCTTCTTGTTTATTTTCATTTCCAAAATATATCTGTTTGATCTTTATTGCTAAATCATTCTTGATAAGCTTTATTGAAACTTGTATGAGTAAAAGAGTATGTACTGAATATCTGTTTCATTTTGAAATAGAATGAACATACTTAGAAGCTAAGCAAGAATGAAACTTATCAAACCAATAAGTTGTGATGGACACTTTCACTGAAAATTTAGAAGAGCCTAGGGGTAAAGCACTAAGAGATTATGCACTGCCCACGGTTAGGGGCATTCTCTATGCGATTGTAAGGCCGAATATAGAAGCCAATAATTTTGAAATCAAACCCTCTAAGCTGAGTATGGTACAAAATAATCAATTTGGAGGATTAGCCACTGAAGATCCAAATTCACATATTTCAACCTTGCTCGAAATATGTGATACCTTCAAGTTTAACGGCGTCTCCGAAGACGCAATTAAATTGAGGTTGTTTCCTTTCTCACTGAGAGATAGAGCCAAGAGTTGGCTCAGCTCTTTACCAAGAGATTCTATCCGTACTTGGAATGATTTGGCTAAGAAATTCTTAGCCAAATACTTCCCTCCGGTTAAAACTGCACGATTGAGAATTGAGATCACCAACTTTACTCAGATGGAAGGTGAGACTCTCTATGATGGGTGGCAACGCTTTAAGGAGTACCTCAGACGTTGCCCACATCATAGGTTCCTTCTCTGGATGCAAGTGCAAACCTTTTACAATAGTTTGAGCGCTCCGACGAGGACACTCATTGATGCAGCCGCCGGGGGATCCATTAGTGGAAAAACCCAAGAGGAAGCCTATGACCTATTGGATGAAATGGCAAACAACACTTACCAATGGCCTTCTAAAAGGCTTAAAAAAGAATCCATCAAGGTAAATGAGTCAAATCAAATAACAGCTTTGCAATAAGAAATTCATGCCTTGAACGAAAAGATAGAAAGGATGAACTTACACTTGGTTTCTGAGGTACAATGTGAATTGTGCAGTGGGAGACATAGTAGTGAGAGCTGTAACTTGAACAACCCTTTTGTGCAAAACAACATTGAACAAGTTAACTACTTAAGAAATAACAACCAAACAAATAACCCCTACTCCAACACATATAATCCAGGGTGGAAGAACTACCCAAATTTCTCATGGAGTAATAACAACAACAATGCAAATCAATATGGGGGGGACTCATCCGACCAACAAGGCATGAATTATAGTAACAATAGCCACAATTACTAGCACAATCTAGAAGGGGCATTCAATGCATTTAAGGCCGAAACAACCCAATTCATGCGCCACACTGAGGCAACTATCATACGTCACGAGGCTTCTATCCATGGAATAGAAGCCTCCCTTATAAATATTGAAACTCAATTGGGGCAAATCTCAAAGCAGCTAACTTCTTGGTAGCAGGGGGCCTTACCTAGTTCTACTGAAATAAACTCAAGGGAATTAGTGAGTGTGATCTATTCTGAAATTGTACCAGGAGAAATGAATGATGAAACTAAGAGAGCAACAAATTTTGAATTAGAAGTAGAGGAAGAAATAAAAGGGAATGATAATGAAAAGCTAACCGCACCCAAATATGACGATTCAAGGAGGTTATGCATTCCATGCATAATAAGAAATAAAGCGTTTATAGATCCCTTGTGCGATCTAGGTGCCTCAGTTAATGTTATGCCCTACCACATATATGAGCAATTAAAGGTAGGAGGGTTGGAATACACCTCAATGATTCTAGATAAATCTTGAGTCCCTTACTCCTCTGGGAATGATCAAAAATGTTGATGTGGAACTAGGAAATTTCATTGTTCCAACTAATTTTGTGGTGTGCAAATGGGACAAATGGAATAAAAATTCAACAATTATTTTTGGAAAACCCTTTCTGATGAGTGTTAAGGCTGTTGTAGATGTAAGTCGCGGTATAATGAGCATCAGTATTAAGAGAAAAACAGAAGTGATTGATTTAAAACCCACTCTCTTTAAAAAGAAAAAAATGGAGGAAGAAATCAGGAAAAGAGTTAGAGAAGAGAGATTGTGAGTAGATAATGTTCTAGGAGACCTGACAATAAGAGAAAAAAATTCTGATGGCTATTTGACTCCTTCCTCTGAAAAGGAGAGCAAGGAAGGAGTGAAGAAGAGAAAAATGCGACGGGGACAAAGGAAGAAAAAAACTCCCACAAATCATGAACTTGAAAGAAGAGATCCTTTGGTTGAGGTTGAAGATGAACAGGGTTCGAGCCACCAAGAGGGATGTGCTCACTTGAACATCCTTAGCCTATGGAAAATGAAACTGTCAGATCCATCGTATTAATCTTAAGAGAGTCTAGCTTAGGATGTTAAACGAACCGCTTATTGGGAGGCAACCCAAAAAAAAAAATATATATATATATATATATATATTAAAAATTTGCGCTACAACGCGCTGTAGCGGAAATTTCACGACAGCGCGCTGCAGTGAGTAATCCACGCATCAACAGCATCGCTACAGCCCGCGGAACCATTTTTCCGCCAGGGCGCACCCTAACCCACGATAGCGCGTTGCAGCGGTTGGCAGCGGATTGCCTAGATCTTCTGCCTTGGGAATATGCAGTCAATAAATCATGACCCTTTGGTTCCCAAGGCAGTCAAAAGTTGCTGTAAAAGCTGCCCCCCCCCCTTTCACATGGATCACCACATTAATGGCATGAGGAAGACCATTTGACTATCTTCTCTTGCCTTGAATGTTTGGGCTATAAATAAGGAGGGAATAGGGGGGTTATATTTGCACATTCTCTTCATCTTTTTCAATCTCTTGATCATCTTAAAACTCTCATCCCAAGCAATGTATTCTGGGTAGAAGGCAATTGCTAGGAAAGATGTTGAAGCTTCCTCATTCGGAGGATCTTTTAACAAGAAGAGGTTCTCCTCGGCAGAGGCCGAGCACCGTTACACCTCTATCACTTCCCAACGGAAGTTGATCTCGGAGCGAAGCTTCAGCATTGCCTACCCCGTCCCTCATGAACAGGTCAATCCTAGAGGATGGCAAGAGTTTGTGACCAAGATAACTCCCACATACACGACAATCGTCCAGGAAGTGTATGCCAACGTAATTGACGCATCCGGGCAGCGAATTTTCTGTCGGGGAAATGGTGTCACCCTAGGAATTGTTCAAATTGAGAAATTCTATGGGTTGGAGGAGGTAAGCTCTTGTTCATACTCTAATCTCTTGGACTCTTATTTTGACCCCCGCGCTCTTATTGAGGAAATCATCAATAATGACACCGAGTGGGAAGGGGGACTCACCAACATTCCTCGCTCTGAATGAATGGAGATGAGTAGTGCTTAGCTAGTCTTCATTTCTAGCTATGTCATGCCCTCGAGTCACTTAACTGAAGTGACCTGTGCCCGAGCACTCCTTTTGTGCTCATTGGTTAGAGCAGGCAAAATCCGCATCTTAAACATTATCTTTGAGCAGCTTTGGAAGGCTCTCAAGGGTTCATGCATGGCATTAGCTTTTGGATCTTTGATTTCTAGGTTATGTGAAGCCCAAGGGGTTAAGATCCTCTCCTCCGACACTATTGTTCCCCCTGCATTGCCCTGCGCCCCACGAACCTTAACGTCCAGGCAAGTGAACGCAAATTGCCTAAGAAAAGAAGGGGCCAAAGGGCGGAAGCCTCTGCACCTTCTGACTTGCGTCTCACAAACCAACTCTTGATGCACCTCTACAATCAAAACGCAGAGCTTAATAAAGCTCTAGCTGCATATATGGGGTTTTTCAAACAAGAATACGTCCAACAGCGCTAGTTCCAATCAGAATTCCATGAAGCCCTCGGGATGTTGTTTGATGATTGGAATTTGCACGACGGACCGGACGCCTCCATGTTACCATGACCTTCCATCGGTGCACCCATACCGGAGACGCGCTACCCTACCGAGATGGCGTATATGTCCGAAGAAGACGATGATGAGAATGAGGAAAATTAACTAGGTTGTATTTGTTCTTTTTCACTTTTTCTTTTTATCTTTATTGTAGTTTGTTTTTAATTTGATATTGCAATTTATGAATTCTCATATTCCCGTATTTATTGAGTTATTCTTAAGTGACATACTTTTTCTGAATTTTTCAAAAAAAATGAAAATCACAAAAATGCAAAAATCAAATGAGATATAAGTAAAAGAATGCTTAGCAAAAAAATGATTAAATGAATTATAAGCAATCAAATGTGAGATTGAGGAATGTATGGAGGAAAATTTAAATCTCCAAAAATTTAAATAAATGCTTGAGCTAAGTGTGGGGGAAGGCATAGGATTTAAACTAAAAAAATATGGCATTGATTCTAAATGTAGTGTGCTAGGCTCCCGTAGGACTTCATGATCACAAAGATATTAAGGATGAAGAAAAATGTCTCTCCTTAAGGATGAAAAGAGCAAAATATTTATGGAAAAAGGGATGATAAAAAATATCTCTCCCAAGTGAACAAAATAAGAAAGGAGGAAGAAAAAAATCTCTCCATTAAAAACTTTTCATCTTTATGATTTATAAGAAGGAGCACATATGGCACAACTCTAAGAATCTCTAAACCATGTCTTTAGTCTAAGAATCTAAAATGTATGGAACCCATCACCTATTATCAAGCATAAAAAAATTCAAATATTTGGAGATTTAGTGACTTAACCACCTTAGTGATTCAATTGAAAATATTAAGATTGCTACGATGTTCATTTCATTTTTTCTTGTCATGCACATATTTTCACTTATACTTATTTCAATTACATCATTGTGACTTTCATCTATTTAAATATAGAAAAAATTATCATTTTGAGCTTACTCGAGGACGAGCAAGAATTTAAGTGTGGGGGTGTGATAAATTCATAAATTATATCTAAAATAAAAGGGAAAATTCATTTATTTAAGATATGTTTTGCTGCTCCTAAATCAAAATTTTCCATCTTTTTTAGGAAATGGAATCCAAAGGAGCTCTAGGGCATTTCTGCAATTTTTCTAAAAATATAAACAAAGAATTTCGCTGCAGCGGAAACATTTAAACTATATTAAACAGGCTCCCAACTAATTGAATAGTGATTTTTGCGGAATGACCCGCTAAAGCGCACGGTCACGCGCTGCAGCGGTCCACACCGGAAATATTTATAAGGGGACCCAACTAATTGAACAGTGAATTTCGCGGAATGTCACGCTACAGTGTGCGGTTGCGCGCTGCAGCGGTCTGTCGCGGAAATATTTCACCTTAATAAAACAAGGTGCCAACTAATTGAACAGTGAATTTTGCGGAATGCCCCGCTGCAGCGCGCGGTCGCACGCTGCAGCGGTCTGTCGCGGAAACATTTTTAACTCTATAAAATGCAGAAAAAGAACTAATTGAATAGTGTTTGCGGAATAGACCGCTACAGCGCGCGGTCGCGCGCTACAGCGGTATACAGCGGAGGACTTGGCTAAATTGCTAGGGACCAGAGTATGCTAAAGCACGCCGCAACACGCTCCAGTGCACTGCAGCGCGCTATAGTGGCCCACTGAAATTTTTCCCAGATAATGCATTTAATGCGGCTAGAGACTTGACCTTTATCCTGAATATTTTCTCCAGCCATCATTTCCTGCAGCAGCCATTTTTGTAAAAAAGGGAAGCTTTGAGGTGATGTTGTGGCTAAAGAAATGAGATTATTGTCACCTCACCCTAAATTAAAAATTAGTGCAATGATAATTTTAGCATTTTCTATGGAAATTCTGGTTGCTTATAGAGGAGAGGAGCATGCAGCCCCCTCCCCCTCCTATAAATACCCCTCCTCTTGACTAGAGGAGGGTTCACAATTTTAGTAAAAATTCCCTAAGTAAGGAGGAGAGCCAAAGGAAGAGAGAAATCCCTAAGGGTGGTAAGGCAAGCTTTTGCAAAGGGAGAAGAGGAAGAAGGCAGCACTAGTAACCTAAGGAGAGGATAATTAGAAGGAGAAGAAGAATTCAGGAGAACTTCTACGGAGCGTTCCTAGTATCTTCTAAACTCAATCTTGTATTTTCTTTTTAGTGACCATGAAAGGGTCTTTATCTATGTATGTGTCTTCCTTATTTTCTTATGTAATGAGTTGCTAAACTCCCCTTGGGGAGAATTGGGATAGAGTCCCATGATGCATGATGTAATATTGGTGTATAAGTGTTTTCCCTCAAGCATAATGCATTTGTGAGTTTAATGCCTTACTAAGAAATTTTCATCTAAATTAGTCTTGATGTGTTTATGAGAAAAGAACTAAAAAATCCAATATATAATTGTCTTGTGCTCCTTCGCTCACCTTAGGTTGGATGCTAGATTTTGAGTGCATGGAAGCTTAGAACCATGTGAGAAGGTTCAAGAGCTCAATGCACCTCAAACTAAGCTCAATCTAAGAGTTGATGCAAGTGACGGTAAGACCCGCTAAATGATCTCCTTAGCTCCACATAATTGAGATTGAGTAATGAAGTGTTGAGTGTTCATGAACTAAGTGACATAGTCGTTGAGCCCAACATCTGATTCTCTCATCTCAGCTATGTGAGATGCGAAGTGATGCTCGTAGTGGAAAATCAATGCTTGTGAGATCCTAAGATTTAAGAAAATTAAACTCTCCTTAAATAAGGAGAAAATGAATTAACTTTAAATCTCAAGAATCCTACAAGAATCTTTGTGCTAAAATAGAACCGAATGTAAGTTCATTTTGTGCACGAGATTTGAACTTGTAAGCCTTTGAGCTAGACTAAAAGACAACAATGTGCACCTGATTTCAATTAAACCAAATGATAAAGTTTGAGAAACAAATCTACACAAATACTATATCATTGCATGTGGGATGGGCCCAACTCTCCTCTTTCTTTAAATCTTATTATTTTCTTAGTGAATATTCGTGCTAATTTTAGACCAACCAACCAATACATACTATAGCTTAAACATTAGTGAGAATAGATATACTTTAGTGCCAAATCAACCAATTCTCTGTGGTTCGATAAATTCCCAGAAAGTCACACTTTCCACTTATTACTTCAAATCACGTACACTTGCATGCAAGCGCAGATGTGTATTTACAGTCTGTCAATGGCTTTCAACGCGGCGGCGCGCGGTATGGATTTCTGCGCAGCAGCGCACGATAGCGCTTTTCGCGCAGCAGTGCGCGGCTAAAACAAGTTTACATTTGATATAATTCAGGCCCACTAGGGTCCAATAGACCTTAAAATACAAAAACCAAGATGTTTTGTCCATTTCAGTCCAAACTGGGTAGTTTTTAAGAAATTCTAGGCATTATGCAATTTCAGGCGCTGCAACGCGCTGAATCGCGCTGGAGCACCTTTCGCGCGGCACCGCGCAGTAGCGCCTTTCGTGCTGCAATGCTCGAAAGCGCTTTTCGCGCGGCAGCGCGCGGTATCGCTTTTCGCGCTCCAGCGCGCGGCTAAAATAGGTTCACATTTGATATAATTTAGTCCCACTGTGGTCCAAGGGACCTTAAAATAAAAAAAACCGTGATATTTTGGCCATTCAAGCCAAAACTGTGCAGTTTTTAAGAAATTCTATGCATTTTGCAATTTTAGACGCTGCAGCGTGCTGAATCGCACGGGAGTGCTTTTCAAGCGGCAGCGCGCAGGAGCGCTGCTCGCGCGGTAGCGCACGGCTAAAATAGGTTCACATTTGATATAATTCAGTTCCATTATGGTGCTAGGGACCTTAATATACCAAAATCGTGGATTTTTGTCTATTTCAGCCAAAACAGGACAATTTTTAAGAAATTCTAGGCATTTTGCAATTTCAGGCGCTTGTTGTGCAATAGTGCGCAGTAGCGCTTTTTGCGCGGCAGTGCGCAGGAGCGATTTCGTGCGGCAGACCGCGACTAAAATAAGTTCACATTTGATATAATTTTGTCCCACCAGGGTCCTAGGGACCTTAAAATACCAAAACCATGAAGTTTTCGCCATTAAAGCTAAAACTAAGCAGTTTTTAGGAAATTATTGGCATTTTGCAATTTCAGGTGCTGCAGCGCGCTGAGTCGTGTTGGAGCACTTTTCTAGCGGCACCACGTGGGAGTGCTTTTGATGCTCCACCGTGCGATAGCACTTTTTCTGTGGCGCTGCGCTGCTAAAATAGGTTCACATTTGATATAATTCAGTCCCACTATGGTCCAAGGGACCTTAAAATATCAAAACCGTGAAATTTTTGCCATTCAAGCCAAAATTGAGAAGTTTTTAAGGAATTATAGGCATTTTGCAATTTCAGGCGCTGAAGCGCGCTGAATCGCGTTGGAGCGCTTTTCGAGCAGCAACTCGTGGGAGCGCTTTTCGCGCTGTAGCGCGTGATAGCACTTTTCGCGCTCTAGCGCACGGTAGCGTTGAATCGCGCTGGAGCGCTTTTCGCGCGGCAACGCGCGGCTAAAATAGGTTCACATTTGATATAATTCAGTCCTGCTAGGGTCCTAGGGACCTTAAAATACCAAATCCGTGAAGTTTTGTCCATTTCAGTCAAAACTGGGCAGTTTTTAAGAAATTATTGGCATATTGTAATTTCAGGCGCTGCAGCGCACTGAATCGCGCTGGAGCGCTTTTTGCGCGGTAGCGTGCGGGAGCACTTTTTGTGCTGTAGCACGTGATAGCAGTTTTTGCGCGGTAGCTCGTGGCTAGAATATGTTGACATTTGATATAATTCAGTCCCACTACGGTCCATGGGACCTTAGAATTCAAAAACTGTGAAATTTTCGCCATTTAAGCCAAAACTGGGCAGTTTTTAAAAAATTCTATGCATTTTGAAATTTCATGCGCTGCAACGCGTTGAATTGCGCTTGAGCACTTTTCTGGCAGCAGCGCGCATGAGCGTTGTTCGCGCGACAGCGCGCGGTTAAAATAGGTTCATATTTGATATAATTCAGTCCCACTGGGGTCCTCAGGATCTTAAAATACCAAAACCATGAAATTTTGACTATTTCAGCCAAAACTGGGCAGTTTATAAGATATTCTAGGCATTCTTCAATTTCAGGCACTGCAATGCACGGTAGCTCTCTTCGCGCTGCAGTGCTCGGTAGTGATTTTCGTGCCACAGCACGCAGTAGCACTTTTCGCGCTCTAGCGCGCGGCTACAATAGGTTCACATTTGATATAATTCAGTTTGTTAGGGTCCTAGGGACCTTAAAATACCAAAACATGAAGTTTTGGTCATTTCAGCAAAACTGGGCAATTTTTAAGAAATTCTAGGCATTTTGCAATTTCAGGCACTGCAGCGCGTTGAATCGCGCTAGATCGCTTTTCGCGGGGGTAACGCTTTTCACGCTACAGTACTCGGTAGCGCTTTTCGTGCGGCAGCGCGCGGTAGCATTTTTCGCGCTCTAGCGCGCGGCTACAAAAGGTTCATATTTGAAATAATTTAGAATGCTAGGGTCCTAGGAATCTTAAAATTCCAAAACCCTGAAGTTTTAGCAATTTCAGTCAAAACTGGGCAGTTTTTAAGAAATGCTAGGCATTTTACAATTTCAGGTGCTACAGTGCGCTGAAGTGCTTTTCGCGTAGCAGCGCACGGCTAAAATAGGTTTACATTTGATATTATTATGCATTGCTAGGGTCCTAGGCACCTTAAAATACTAAAACCGTAAAGTTTTAGCCATTTCAACCGAAACTGAGAAGTTTTTAAGAAATTCTAGGCATTTTGGAATTCAGGCGCTGCAGCGCGCTGAGTCACGCTGGAGCGCTTTTCGCACGGCTGCTTGCGGTATCGCTTTTCGGGCGGCCGTGCCCGGTAGCACTTTTCGCACGACTAAAGTAGGTTAACATTTGATATAATTCTATCCCACTAAAGTCCTAGGGATCTTAAAATACCAAAATCGTAAAATTTTTTCCATTTCAGTCAAAACTGGGCAGTTTTTTAGAAATGCTAGGCATTTTGTAATTTCAGGCGCTGCAGCGAGCTGGAACCCTTTTCGCGCGGCAGCACACTGTAGCGCTTTTCGCACTGCAAAGCGTGGTAGTGCTTTTTACGCAGCAATGTGTGGCTAAAATTACTGCACATTTTATATAATTCTGTCTCATAAGGCTCCTAGGGACCTTAAAATTCTAAAACCGTGAAATATTGGCCATTTCAGCCAAAACTGGGTAGTATTTAAAAAATTTTATGCATTTTGCAATTTCAAGCGCTGCAGCGTGCTGAATCGCGCTGGAGCGCTTTTCACGCTGCAATGCATGGTTTCACTTTTTACTCTGGGCAGTTTTTAAGAAATTCTAGGCATTTTGTAATTTTAGGCACTGCAGCGCGTTGAATCGCGCTGGAGCACTTTTCGCCCGGCAGCGCATTTCGCGCTGCAGCGCACTGGAGCGCGCTTTTCGCGCGGTTAAAATAGGTTCCCATTTGGTATAATTCTATCCCACTATGGTCCTAGGGACCTTATAATACCAAAATCGAGAAATTTTGGCCATTTTAGCAAAGACGGGGTAATTTTTAAGAAATTTTAAGCATTTTATAATTTCAGGCGCTGTAGAGTGCTGAATCGCGCTGGATCGCTTTTAGCGCGGGAGCGCTTTTCGCGCTGCAGTACTCGGTAGCGCTTTTCGGGCGGCAGCGCGCGGTAGCATTTTTCGCTCTTTAGCGCGCGGCTACATAGGTTCATATTTGATACAATTTAGTATGCTAGGGTCCTAGGGACCTTAAAATTTCAAAACCCTGAGGTTTTGGCCATTTCAGTCAAAACTGGGCAATTTTTAAGAAATGCTAGATATTTTACAATTTCAAGCGTTGCAGCGCGCGCTGAAGCGCTTTTCACGTAGCTGCGCGCGGCTAAAATAGGTTTACAATTGATATAATTATGTACTACTAGGGTCCTAGGCACCTTAAAATACCAAAACAGTAAAGTTTTAGCCATTTCAATCAAAACTAGGCAGTTTTTAAGAAATTCTAAGCATTTTTGAAATTCAGGCGCAGCAGTGCGCTGAATCGCACTAGAGCGCTTTTCGCACGGCTGCTTGCGGTATCTCTTTTTGCGTGGCGGCGTGCGATAGCGCTTTTTGCACGACTAAAATAGGTTCACATTTGATATAATTCTGTCCGACTATAGTCCTAGGGATCTTAAAATACCAAAATCGTGAAAATTTTTCCATTTCAGTCAAAACTGGGCAGTTTTTAAGAAATGCTAAGCATTTTGTAATTTCAGGCGCTGCAGTGTGCTAGAGCGCTTTTCGCACGACAGCGCGCGGGTAGCGCTTTTCTCACTGCAAAGCATGGTAGTGCTTTTTATGCAGCAGCGTGTGGCTAAAATTGGTTCACATTTTATATAATTTTGTCCCACTAGGCTCCTAGGGATCTTAAAATTCCAAAACCATTAAATTTTAGCCATTTCAGCCAAAACTGGGTAGCTTTTAAGAAATTCTATACATTTTGCAATTTCAAGCGCTAGAGCGTGCTGAATCGCGCTAGAGCGCTTTTCGCATGGCAATGCATGGTAGCGCTCTTTACGCAGCAGCGCGCGGCTAACATAGGTTCACATTTGATAAAATTCTGTCGCACTAGGGTCCTAGGGACCTTGAAATTCCAAAATCATGAAATTTTGGCCATTTCAGCCAAAACTGGACAGTCTTTAAGACATTCTAGGCATTTTGTAATTTCAGGCGCTGCACCGCACTGAATCGCGCTGCAGCGCTTTTCGAGCGGCAGCACGCGGAAGAGCGCTTTTCGCGCGGCAGCGCGCGGTAGTGCTTTTCACGCGGGTAACGCACGGTATCGCTTTTCGAACTCTAGCGCGTCTAAAATAGGTTCACATTTGATACAATTATGTCCCACTAGGGTTCTTGGGACCTTAAAAAACCAAAATCGTGAAATTTTGGATATTTCAGTCAAAAAATGGGCAGTTCTTAAGAAATTCTAGGCATTTTGCAATTTCAGGCGCTGCAGCGCGCTGAATCGTGATGGAGCGCTTTTCGCACTGCAAAGCGCGGTAGCACTTTTCGCGCAGGAGTGCACGGCTAAAATAGGTTCACATTTGATATACTTCTGTCCCACTATGGCCTTAGGGACCTTGAAATTCCAAAATCATGTAATTTTGGCCATTTCAGCCAAATTAGGCAGTTTTTAAGAAATTATAGGCATTTTGTCATTTCAAGCGCTACAACGCGCTAAATCACGTTGGAGCGCTTTTCGCAGGGCAGCGCGCGGGAGCGCTTTTCGCGCTGTAGCGCACGGCTAAAATAAGCTCACATTTGATATAATTATGTCCTACTAGGGTTTTTGGGACCTTAAAATACCAAAACCGTGAAGTTTTGGCCATTTTAGCCAAAACTAAGCAGTTTTAAAGAAATTCTATGCATTTTGGAATTTAAGGCGCTGCAGCGCGCCTAATCGCGCTGGAGCGCTTTTCGCGCGGCAGCGCGCGGGAGAGTTTTTTGCGCTGCAGTGCACGATAGCACTTTTCGCGTGGCAGCGCGCGGCTAAAATAGGTTCATAATTGATATAATTCTGTCCCACTAGGGTCCGATGGACCTTAAAATACCAAAACCATGACGTTTTGGCCATTTCAGCCAAAACTAAGTAGTCTTTAACAACTTTTTGGCATTTTGCAATTTCAGGCGCTGCAGCACGCTGAATCGCACTAAAGGGCTATTCGCGCGGTAGCGCGCGGTATGGCTTTTCGCACGGCAGAGCGCGCTGGCGCTTTTCGCGCGGCAGTGCGCGATAGCAATTTTCGTGCAGCAGCTCGCGGCTAAAACAAGTTCACATTTGATATAATTCAGGCCCACTATGGTCCAATGGACCTTAAAATACAAAAATCGTAAACTTTTTGCAATTTCTGTCAACACTGGGCAGTTTTTAATAAATTTTATGCATTTTGCAATTTCAGGCGCTGCAGCGCGCTGAATCACGCTGGAGCGCTTTTCGTGCGGAAGCGCTTTTCACGCTGCATCACACGGGATCGCCTTTCGCGCTCAAGCGCGCGACTAAAATAGGTTCACATTTGATATAATTCTGTCAACTACGGTCATAGGGACCTTAAAATACCAAAATCATGAAATTTTGGCCGTTTCAGTTAAAACTGGGCAGTTTTTAGGAAATTCTAAGCATTTTGTAATTTCAGGCGCTGGAGTGCTTTTCGCGCAACAGCGCGCGGTTAAAATAGGTTCTTATTTGATATAATTCTGTCTCACTAGGGTCCTCGGAACCTTAAAATACCAAAACCGTGAAGTTTTAACCATTTCAACCAAAACTAGGCGGTTTTTTAAAAAATTCTAGGCATTTTGCAATTTCAGGCGCTGCAGCGCGCTGAATCGCCCAATAGCGCTTTTCACGCAGCAGCGCACGGCTAAAATAGGTTCACATTTGATAAAATTATGTCCCACTAGAGACTTAGGGATCTTAAAATACCAAAATCGTGAAATTTTGGCCATTTCAGTCAAAATTGGGGCGCTGCAGCGCGCTGAATCGCGCTGGAGCGCTTTTCTCACGACAGCTTGCGGTAACGCTTTTCACGCGGCTCCGCGCAGTTGCACTTTTTTCACTGTAGAGCACGGTAGCGCTTTTCGCGCAGCAATGCGCGGCTAAAATAGGTTCACAATTGATATAATTCAGTCCCACTAGGGTCCTAAGGACCTTAACATTCCAAAATCGTGAAATTTTGGCCATTTTAACCAAAACTGGCCAGTTTTTAAGAAATTTTAGGCATTTTGCAATTTCAGGCGCGGCAGCATGCTGAATGGCGCTGCAGCGCTTTTCGAACGACGGCGCGTGGTAACGCTTTGCGCGCGGCGGTGTGCGGTAACGCTTTTCGCGCAGTAACATGTGGTTAGCCTTTCGCGCTCCAGCGCGCGGCTAAAATAGGTTCACATTTGATATACTTCTGTCCCACTAGCGTCCTAGGAACCTCAAAATACCAAAACCGTGAAGTTTTGGCCATTTAAGCTAAAACTGTGCAGTTTTTAAGAAATTCTAGGCATTTTGGAATTCAAGGCGCTGCAGCGCGCTGAATCGCGTTGGAGCGGTTTTCGTGCGGGAGCGCTTTTAGCACTGCAGTGCAGGGTATAACTTTTCGCGTGGCAGCGTGCGGCTAAAATAGGTTCACAATTGATATAATTCCGTCCCACTAGGGTCTGACGGACCTTAAAATACCAAAACCATGACGTTTTGGCCATTTCAGCCAAAACTAAGTAGTCTTTAAGAAATTCTTGGCATTTTGCAATTTCAGGCGCTGCAGTGCGCTGAATCGCGCTAAAGGGCTGTTCGCGCGACAGCGCGCGGTATGGCTTTTTGCGCGGCAGCGCGCGCTAGCGCTTTTCACGCGGCAGCGCGCGATAGCGATTTTCACGCGGCAGCTCGTGGCTAAAACAAGTTCACATTTGATATAATTTAGGCCCACTATGGTCCAAGGGACCTTAAAATACAAAAATCGTGAAGTTTTCGCAGTTTCTGGCAAGGCTGGGCAGTTTTTAATAAATTTTATGCATTTTGCAATTTTAGGAGCTGCAGTGCGCTGAATCGCGCTGGAGCACTTTTCGTGCGGGAGCGCTTTTCATGCTGCAGCACACGGGATCGCCTTTCGCGCTCAAGCGTGCGGCTAAAATAGGTTTACATTTGATATAATTCTGTCCCACTATGGTCCTAGGGACCTTAAAATACCAAAATCGTGAAATTTTGGTCATTTCAGTCAAAACTGGACAGTTTTTAAGAAATTCTAGGCATTTTGTAATTTCAGGCGCTAAAGCGCTTTTCGCGCAGCAGCGTGCAGCTAAAATAGGTTTACAGTTGATATAATTCTGTACTACTAGGGTCCTAGGCACCTTAAAATACCAAAATTGTAAAGTTTTTGCCATTTCAGCCAAAGCTGGGCAGTTTTTAAAAAATTCTATGCATTTTGGAGTTTCAGGCACTGCAGCGCGCTGAATCGCGCTGGAGCGCTTTTCGCACGGATGCGCGCGGTAGCGCTTTTCGCGTAGGAGCACTCTGTAGCCATTTTGCGTGACAACGTGCGGTTAAAATAGGTTCATATTTGATATAATTTTGTCCCATTAGGGTCACAGGCACCTTAAAATACAAAAACTGTGAGGTTTTAGCCATTCCAGCCAAAACTGGGCAGTTTTTAAGAAATTCTAGGCATTTTACAATTTCAGGCACTGTAGCGCGCTGAATCGCGCTAGAACGCTTTTTGCGCGGCAGCTCGCGGCAGCGCGCGGTAGTGGTTTTCGTGCTGCAGCGTGCGATAGCGCTTTTCGCGCAGCAGCACGCGGCTAAAACAGGTTGACATTTGATATAATTCTGTCCCACTGGGATCCTCGGGACCTTAAAATTGTAAAACTGTGAAGTTTTCGCAATTTCAGCCAAAACTAAGCAGTTTTTAAAAAATTATTAGAATTTTGCAACTTCAGGCGCAAGCAACGCGCTGAATCGCGCTGGAGCCCTTTTTGCATGGCAACGCGCGAATGCAGTTTTCGTACTGCAGCACGCAGTAGCGCAGGAGCGTGGCTAAAATAGGTTGACATTTAATATAATTCCATCCCACTAGGGACCGAGGGACCTTAAAATACCAAAACTATGAAGTTTTGGTTATTTCATCCAAAACTAAGTAGTTTTTAAGAAATTCTTGGCATTTTGCAATTTCAGGCGCTGTAGCGCGTTGAATCGCGCTGGAGCGCTTTTCGCGTTGCAGCGCGCGGTATGGCCTTTCACGTGGCAGCGCGCGATAGCGCTTTTCGCGCGGTAGCTCGCGGCTAAAACAAGTTCACATTTGTATAATTCAGGCCTACTAGGGTCCAAGGGACCTTAAAATACAAAAACCGTGAAGTTTTGGCCATTTCAGTCAAAACTGGGCAATTTTTAAGAAATTCTAGGCATTTTGCAATTTCAGGTGTCGTAGCACACTGAATTACGATGGAACGCTTTTCACGTGGCAGCGCGCGGGAGCGCTTCTGGCGCTGCAGCGCAGGGGTATCGCCTTTTGCGCTCCAACACAGCTAAAATAGGTTCACATTTGATATAATTCTGTCCCACTATGGTCCTAAGGACCTCAAAATACCAAAATCATGAAATTTTAGCCATTTCCGTCAAAACTGGGCAGTTTTTAAGAAATTATAGGCATTTTACAATTTTAGGCGCTGCAGTGCGCTGAAGCACTTTTTGCAAAGCAGCGCGCAACTAAAATAGGTTCACATTTGATATAATTCTATACTATTAGGGTCCTAGGTACCTTAAAATACCAAAATCGTGAAATTTTAGCCATTTCAACCAAAACTGGGCTGTTTTTAAGAAATTCTATGAATTTTGCAATTTCAGGCGCTGCAGCGTGCTGAATCACGCTGGAGCTCTTTTCGCACGGCAACGCGCAGTAACACTGTTTGCGCTGCAGTGCTCGGTAGCGCTTATCGCGCAGCAGCGCGCAGTATCGCTTTTCGCGCTCTAACATGCGGCTAAAATAGGTTCACATTTGATATTATTCTGTCCCACTAGGGTCCTAGGGACCTTAAAATACCAAAATCATACAATTTTTGCCATTTCAGTCAGAACTGGGCAATTTTTAAGAAATTCTAGGCATTTTGCAATTTCAGGCGCTAAAGCGCGCGCAATTGCGCTGGAGCACTTAGCGCGTGGTAGCACTTTTCGCGCAGCAGTGCAAGGCTAAAATAGGTTCACATTTGATGAAATTCTGTCCCACTAGGGCCCTCGGGATCTAAAAATTCCAAAATTGTGAAATTTTGGCCATTTCAGCCAAAACTGGGAAGTTTATAAGAAATTATACGCATTTTACAATTTCAAGCACTACGGCGCACTGAATCGCGCTGGAGCGCTTTTTGCGCAGGAGCGTTGTTCACACTGCAGCGCGCGGGAGCGCTTTTCACGCGGCAGCGCGGGGGAGCAGTTTACACGCGGCAGCGCGCGGCTAAAATAAGTTCACATTTGATATAATTCTGTCCCACTAGGGTCCTAGGGACCTTAAAATACCAAAACCGTGAAGTTTAAGCCATTTTAGCCAAAACTAAGTAGTTTTTAAGAAATTCTTGGCATTTTGCAATTTCAGGCGCTGCAGCACGGTGAATCGCGCTGGAGCGCTTCTCGAGCGGCGGTGCACGGCGGCGCGGTGTAGCGCTTTTCGCGTAGCAGGGCGCTACTAAAATAGGTTCACATTTGATATAATTCAGTACCCTAGACCTAGGGACCTCAAAATATCAAAACAGTGAAGTTTTGGCAATTTCAGGAAAAACTGGGCAGTTCTTAAGAAATTCTAGGCATTTTGCAATTTCAAGTGCTGCAGAGCGCTGAATCGCCCTACAGCGCTTTTCGCGCGGCAGCACTTTTCGTGATGCAGCGCGCGATAGCGCCTTTCGCGCGGCAGCTCGCCGCTAAAACAGGTTCACATTTGAAATAATACAGTCCCACTAGGGTCCAAGGGACCTTAAAATACAAAAACCATAAAATTGTGGTCATTTAAGCCAAAACTAGTTAGTTTTCAAGAAATTCTAGTCATTTAAGCGCTTTTCCAGCAGCAGCGCGCGGGGAGCGATGTTCACGCGGTAGCGCGTGGCTAAAATATGTTCACATTTGATATAATTCAGTCCCACTAGGGTCTTAAGGACCTTAAAATACCAAAATAATGAAGTTTTGGCTATTTCAGCTAAAACTGGGTAATTTTTAAGAAATTCTAGACATTTTGCAATCTCAGGCACTACAGCGCGCTGAATCGTGTTGGAGTGCTTTTCGCACGTTAGCGCTTTTCACGCTGTAATGCTCAATAGCGCTTTTCGCGCGGCAGCGCGTGGGAGCCTTTTCACACGGTAACGCCCGGTTAAAATAGTTTCTCATTTGATATAATTCAGTCCCACTAGGGTACTAGGGATCTTAAAATCTCAAAATCATGAAATTTTGGCCATTTCAACCTAAATATTTTTAAGAAATTCTAAGCATTTTGCAATTTCAGGTGCTGTAGTGCGCTGAATCGTGCTGGAGCGCTTTTCGCCGCTGCAGCGCGCGGGAGAGCTTTTCGCAAGGCAACGCGCGGTAGCGCCTTTCGCGCAGCAGTGCGCGGCTAAAATAAGTTCACATTTGATATAATTATGTCCCACTAGGGTCTTAGGGACATTAAAACACAAAACCTATGAAAATTTAGCCATTTCAGCCAAAACAAATAGTTTTTAAGAAATTATTAGCATTTTGCAATTTTAGGCGCTTGAGTGCTCTGAATCGCGCTAGAGCGCTTTTTGACGGGCAGCGCGCGGTAGGACTTTTCGTGTTGCAGCACGCGATAGCACTTTTCGTGCGGTAGCTCGCGGCTAAAATAGGTTCACATTTGATATAATTCAGTCCCACGACGGTCCAAGGGAACTTAAAATACAAAAACTGTGAAATTTTGGCCATATGAGCCAAAATTAGGCAGTTTTAAAAAACATTCTAGGCATTTTGCAGTTTCAGGCACTGCAGCGCGCTGAATCGCCCTAAAATGCTTTTCAAGCAGCAGCGCTCGGGAGCACTTTTCGCGCGGCAGCGCTGTTCGCGCGACAGCACCGAGCGCTGTAGCTCTTTTTATACAGCAGTGTGCCACTAAAATAAGTTGACATTTGATATAGTTCAGGCCCACTAGGGTCCAAGGGACCTTAAAATACAGAAATTGTGAAGTTTTGGCCATTCCTGTCAAAACTAGGCAGCTTTTAAGAAATTATAGTAATTTTGTAATTTCAGGCGCTGCAGCGCTGAATCGCGCTAGAGTGCTTTTCGAGCGAGCAGTAGCGCGCGGGAGCGCTTTCCGCGTGGCAGCACTCGGTAGCGCTTTTTGGGTGGCAGCGCGTGATAACATTTTTCGCTTTGCAGAGCGTTGTAGCACTTTTTACGCAGTAGTGCGCAACTTAAATAGGTTCACATTTGAGATAGTTCATGCCCACTAGGGTCCAAGGGACCTTTAAATACAGAAACCGTGAAGTTTTGGTCATTTCAGTCAAAACTTGGCAGCTCTTAAGAAATTCTAGTAATTTTGCAATTTCAGGTGCTGCAGCGCGCTGAATCGCGCTAGAGCGCTCTTCGAGCGGCAGCGCGTGGGAGCGCTTTTCGCATGGCAGTGCTCGGGAGCACTTTTTGCGCAGCAACGCGCGATAGCATTTTTGGCGCTGTAGCGCTTTTTATGTAGCAGCACGCGGCTAAAATAAGTTCATATTTGACATAATTCAGGCCCACTAGGGTCCAAGGGACCTTAAAATACAGAAACCGTAAAGTTTTGGCTATTTCAGGCAAAACTGGGCAATTTCTAAAAAAATTCTAGGCATTTTGCAATTTCAGGTGCTGCAGCGCACTGAATCGCGTTAGAGCGCTTTTCGCGCAGCAACACGCAGTAGCGCTATTTGCGTTGCAGTGGTCGGTAGAGCTTTTTGCCTGGGAGCGCTTTTCGCGCTGCATTGTGTGGCTAAAATTGGTT
This sequence comes from Gastrodia elata, assembly GCA_016760335.1. NCBI lineage: Eukaryota > Viridiplantae > Streptophyta > Magnoliopsida > Asparagales > Orchidaceae > Gastrodia > Gastrodia elata. The sequence continues at coordinate 182,242 of JACERR010000043.1, read as the reverse complement.
CACATTTGATATAATTCAGTCCTACTAGGGTCCGAAGGACCTTAAAATACCATAATCATGAAGTTTTGGCCATTTCAACCAAAACTAAGTAGTTTTTAAGAAATTCTTGGCATTTTGCAATTTCAGACGCTGCAGCGCGCAGAATCGAGCTGGAGCGTTTTTCATGCGGCAGCGCGCAGGAATGCTTTAAGGGCTGCAGCGTGCGGTGTGGCTTTCGGCGCGGCAGCGCTCGGTATGGCTTTCCGTGGGGCAGCGCGTGGTATGGCTTTCCGTGCGGTAGCGCGCGGTATGGCTTTCTGTGCGGCAGCGCTCGATAGCGCTTTTTGCACGGTAGCTCGCGGCTAAAACAAGTTCACATTTGATATAATTCAAGCCCACCAGGGTCCAATAAACCTTAAAATACAAAAATCATGAAGTTTTGGCCATTTCAGTCGAAACTGGGCACTTTTTAAGAAATTCTAGGCATTTTACAATTTCAAGCGCTGCAGCGCGCTGAATCACGCTGGAGCGCTTTTCGCGCGGCACCGCATAGTAGCGCTTTTTGCACTACAGTGCTCGGAAGCACTTTTCGCGTGGCAGCACGCGGTATCTTTTTTCGTGCAGCAGCGCATGGCTAAAATAGGTTCACATATGATATAATTCTATCTCACTAGGGTCATAGGGACCTTAAAATTCCAAAATTGTGAAATTTTGGGCATTTCAGCCAAAACTGGGCAGTTTTTAAGAAATTATAAGCATTTTGCAATTTTAAGCACTGGAGCGCTTTTTGGGCGGTAGCGCGCAGCTAAAATAAGCTCACATTTGATATAGTTCTGTCCCACTAGGGTATTAGGGACCTTAAAATACCAAACCCTTGAAATTTTAGCCATTTCAGCCATAACAAACAATTTTTAAGAAATTATTGGCATTTTGCAATTTCAGGCACTGAGCGCACTGAATCGTGCTAGAGCGCTTTTCAGGTAGCTTGGGTTACCAAGACTACCATTCCTGTGACGCACAGATGTCTCGTACCCATCACGATTGGACCCTATATCAATCGGATTTGGTGCGATGTCATGCCCATGGATGTTTACCATGTTCTCTTAGGGAGACCATGGTTGTATAACAGGGACGTGACTATTCATGGCAGGACCAACACATGTTCATTCATATTGAATGGGTAGAAGGTGGTCCTGAATCCTGTCAGACCCTTAGCCTCACACCCAAGACCGAAAGCCACCAAAGAGACCTTTCCGCCCACAGAACGGAAGAAGGCCTTGAATATTATCCGGGGAGTTGAGTTAGAGAGAGAGAGTTTTGCGAATGGCATCCTTTATACCTTGGTGGTACTCCAGTCATCTGGACTGGTGCCTGACACCACCCACCTTCCTAAATCTGCCAGGAAGCTTCTTGAGGAGTTTCAAGATGTCCATCCTGAGGAGTTGCCTGCTGGATTACCTCCCATGAGGTCGATCCAGCATGCCATTGATTTAGTCCTGGCTCCTCCCTACCCCATTTGCCTCACTACCATTTAGACCCCACAGCGCACATTGAGCTGCAGAGGCAGATCACTGAACTATTAGATTGTGGATTCATTCATCATAGTATGAGTCCATGTGCTGTTCCAGCCCTTCTTGCCCCCAAGAAGGATGGAACATGGCGCATGTGTGTTGACAACTGAGTTGTCAACCAAATCACTGTGAAGTATAGATTCCCCATTCCATGATTGGATGACATGTTGGACATGCTAAGTGGTGCCGCTATCTTCTCAAAGATAGATCTGAGGAGCAGATACCACCAGATTAGGATTAGAGAGGGAGACGAGTGGAAGACTGCCTTCAAGTCGAAGGAGGGATTGTATGAGTGGCTAGTGATGCCCTTTGGACTATCCAATGCCCCAAGCACCTTTGTTCAAATGATGACTCATGTCTTCCAGACCTACATGGGTAAGTTCGTCGTCGTTTATTTTGATGACATTCTAGTGTATAGTCGCTCTAGCGATGACCACCTGGGTCATCTTCGTACCATTTTCGAGCTCCTGTGAGCCGAAAAGCTGTACATTCACATGAAGAAGTGCATATTCTTCGTGGAGTCTGTCATCTTTCTGGGTTACATAGTAGGCTCCTTGGGAATTTCTATTGATCCCGAGAAGGTGAGGGCTATCATGGAGTGGCCCACGCCACAAAACATCCATGATGTGCGTTCCTTTCATGGCCTGGCCACTTTTTACCTACGTTTCATAAGGGATTTTAGTGGTATCATGGCCCCTATCACAGAATTTACCGAGAAGGGCGAGTTCAAGTGGCCATCTTTTGCTGGAAAAGCATTTCAGCTTATCAAGGAGAAAATGTCATCTGCCCCACTGTTGAGATTGCCAAATTTTGGCAAGACCTTTGAGGTGTCTTGCGATGCTTTCGGCGTTGGGATTGGTGGAGTCCTCACCCAGGAGGGCCACCCTATGGGATATTTCAGCCAGAAACTCTCAGACCGAAAGCTAAATTATTCTAATTATGAGCGTGAGTTTTACGCTTTAGTGCAGAGCTTGAGACACTGGAGGCACTACCTATTGCCAAAGGAGTTTATCCTACACTCGGATCACCAAGCTCTTAGATATATAAACTCGCAGCATAAGCTTAGCCTATGCCAAGCAAAGTGCGTGTCTTTCATACAAAAGTACGACTTCGTACTCAAATATTACAAAGGGAAGAATAACACACCCGCCGATGCTTTGAGCAGAGTTACTCCTGTCCTCACAGAGATGAGAGCACATGTGATAGGCTTTGAGTGCATGATCAAGGATTCTGCCACATGCCCTAATTTTAGTGGCATCTATAGTGCTCTAACTGCCGACCCATACCACGACACTACGGACTATGTCATTCTGGACCGGTACCTATTTAGGGGCACACGACTATGCATTCCCAATACGTCTATGCGCAATTTTATAGTATGGGAGTTGTATGGTGGAGGACTAGGAGGACATATTGGGAGGGACAAGACAGTAGATCTTGTTCAGGAGAGATTTTACTGGCCGGGGATGGTGAGATTCATTGCCCAGATTGTGAGAAGCTGCAGGGTGTGTCAGGTTGTAAAGAGAAATAAACAACCCAATGGATTGTACACCCCTCTACCCATTCCTTCCACCCCTTGGGAGGATGTCAGTATGGACTTTGTGCTAGGACTACCACGCACACAATGTCAGCACGACTCCATCCTAGTGGTAGTAGATCGCTTCTCCAAGATGGCATATTTTATCCCGTGCCGCAAAACTGACGACGCCTCTGCCATGGCGAAACTTTATTTTAAAGAGGTGGTAGCTCATAGGGGTGTACCCAAGATGATAGTGACTAACAGGGATGTCAAGTTCACGAGCTATTTCTGGAAAACCTTGTGGCATCTTATGGGAACCAAGCTCATGTTCTCGACAGCCTACCACCCACAGACCGATGGCCAGACTGAGGTTGTCAACCATAGCCTTGGTAATTTGCTGAGATGTCAAGTTGGGGACCATAAGGCTAATTGGGATTTGATCTTACCACACGCCCAACCAGCCTACAATAACTTATTAAACAGGTCAACTAGGTTGTCTTCGAATGAGATAGTTCACGGCAATAGAGCTAGAGTTCCTCTAGATTTAGTTCCCCTATCGTACACTCAAAGGATGAGTCAGTTTGCATCAAAATTTGCATTACAATTGCATGAATTACATAAGGAGATTGAGCGCAGATTGCAAAGCAACTACGATCATTATAAGCTACAAGCTGATGCCCGACGAAGGGACACATCTTTTGAGGTAGGTGACTTGGTGATGGTGCGACTGAGTCCAGACAGGCTTCCCTCAGGAAGCCTAAAGAAGCTGGCCGACATAAGAACTGGACCATACAGGGTGACGAAAAGGATTGGTACGAATGCATACCAGTTAGCCTTGCCATGTGATTGGGGAGTACATCCAGTGTTCAATGTGGCTGATCTGACCCGATTCTACGGACACCCACTGGGACCAGATGAGCCTTCTGTAGATAGTTCTGAACTGGAACGTATGAGAGAGCAGTGTGTTGGTGAGGATATAGCTCCACAGACAACTATGCCTACTTTTTCCCCTGATGGTAGCACCCCAGCACTAGAGGACAAAGCTTCAGTTAAGGACCTATTACCGATACCGAGGTCCACAGACAGATTACCTCGAGGAGATTCATTGCCAGAGCTGATTTTGGATGAGGATACAGTGGCCACTACTGAGGGTGGCTTTTAGAGATACTTGGTTCGTTGGAGAGGACTACCCGGCACGGAGGACAGTTGGGTACTTGCAGAGGAGATTGTGTGAGGCCCCGTACTGGTAATAAGGAAGTACGGTGCTCCAACTGTGGCAAATCCCTCACTTAAGTAAAGTTAGGCGAACCCAACCTAGCTTAAGTCAAGGACTTGTCACCAAGTGCTATAACATCCATCAATATAAATATCAAAGTGTAGAAGCAGTAAAATAAAGTAACATCCACAAGCATACATAGTAAGGAAAGAAAATGCAATAAAGTAACTCATCAAAAATGCAAAAAGTAGAGTACATCCAGAAATTAATTATTACAAACTGAAATGAATAACTGCAAGATGAAAGACTCTCGTCCTCACTGAAAATAAATAATGCAAAACTATCTAAATAGCTGATGGACGGTCCTCCTCCTGGACTGGCTCCTCCTCTGCGACACTGCCCACGAACACGTCTGAATTTGACATTTATCAGTATCACAAATGCCATGGCCCCAGCCAACAAAATAAAAAGGTAACAGTTAGATAATTGTCTAAGTACAGTTTAGGCTATTTAAATGAACTGAATATTAAAGGATATCACATTTAATTTAACTACACATGCAGCAGTAAAGGGTGCAACAAGCTATGAAAGAACTGGAATACTATAAACTATCTATTTATAGCATGCAACATGTATGTGAAGTAACATACAAAACTCAAAATAAGTAAGGTAAGGCTAAAACCAAAATAACTGCAGCTACTGAATAAACATGATCCTAACATGATTATGATCAAGGTAAAATATGCTGAGTATAAAAGAACACAAGTACTGAATACGATAAAATTCTAGCATCCTAAACATGCCATTTATACATTTATCTAAGCCATAAAATATACATATAACATGTAGATTAATATGAAAATAAAGGCCACTGAGATATGTGGCAGAAGCAAAGCAATGCATAACATAATAAGCCACTGAGACATGTACCAAAGCGAGCAAATACTGAAAATAAGGCCACTCAAACATGTGACAAAACAAATTAGAAAAATAATACAATACAACTAAAGTAGTAATAAGCCTAAGTTCTAGTACTGTCATACCAGCCAATATGCCATACAGGGCCTCCAATATCAATCAATCAATCAATCCCCAGCCTAGCCATCCAAATATGCTAGGTTTGGGTCCAGTCTATACAATACTACTACTGGATAGGCAGACTAAACTAGGTCATATTCTACTAACTGTGACAAAACAAAACTGAATGATATGTAAATTCAAAACTAGCTTAGGATACATCATCCTAAGTTTTCCTAATATGCTCAAGGGTTAAAGCTCCAAAATCCAAGGTATGCATAGCAATCTAGTCAAAGTAAGCAAGAGACTCAATCTAGACTTATGTGATATTTGTTGTCATCTAATTACCAAATCTAATTATTCTGAGAAGGTACAAGCTTAGGGTCTCCAATATCCAGCTATCGAGTAGAATCTCAGATTTACGTCCTTAAGGTTAAATATTAGAACTTAACAAGTTCTAATCCAAAATCATGTGACGACTATATAGTTTAAGTAAGCAAATCCACGACCTAATATTATGAATATTTTACTCTCTTACCCCAAATCTTGATTAAATAAATCAAGATCTAAGAATTTAGAAATTAAACCCTATGTTGAGTTCAAATTCTAATCCAAGGTGATAATCTAAAGAGGATCTATGTTTCTCACTTAAACCCAATTTTAAAGGTAAAGAATCCTATAAGTTGAAAGATTAAGGAACTAAGATCTTAGTGAAAGGCTATTCTACTAATTATAAGATAAAATACTCAATTAAGAACTTGAGAATCTAAGATCTATATTCAATCTTTAAGATAATTTCATTATCTTATAGATTGAATCATCCTATACCCACATGGAAGGTTTCAAAAGATTAAACAATCAATCATTAAAGAATTTCAATTGGAGGTGGTTTGATTCAAATTGAAGGTCTAAGTCTAAGATCTAACATCTAAAGATCTGAAGTTTGATCACTTTAGACTTCTAGTTAGGGTTTTGACTTAAGAGTTTCCCATTGTGGTTCTCTTTAGGTTCTAATTTTAATAATTAACTATAAGGAGTGTATTAAGGTTAAGAATTTACAATTCCAAGTATTAGATTAATATTAAACACATTTTGACCTTCTTGGGTTACTTAAGATCTAAGGGTCTGAGTTTTGATCACTCTAGATCTTAAGCTAAGAACTTTACTTAGACATTACCAATTTCTTTTCTTTTAACACTTCATTCTTAAGTTATCTTAACTGAACTTATTAATGAGATAATTGACATTTTCAATTACTAGATTTAAGGTTTTATGCCATATGATCTTTATAAGTAAAACTTAAGATCTAAGTATCTTAATTAAGAACTAAATAAAGATTTCATGGATTGGTAATTATTATTGTTCTGGTATTTTAGAGAAACATTTCCACCCTACATTATAGTGGTTTACTGAAATTTTCAATCCTTAAGGAACATTAAATTACATTTTGGTCAAAATGACCAAAATGCCCCTCTTAAGGCTAAAATTGGGATTTTAGGGTTTTATTGTTCAAATTTGTTCTAATCTAATTTAAAGTATTTCATATTGCTTAATGAAGTGGGAAACACCTTTACTTTAGGTTTTGCTGACCTAAATGATCTTAATTAGCACTAATCACCTAATTAAGGCACCTAGGGTGATTAGTGAATTTAAGGCACTTTAGGACAATCCAACCTTACACTTAGGTTTTACTAGGTTTAATATGATATTAGGAACCATCCCCACACAAATCAGAGGCTTAATTAGGGTTTAATTTACTAACCCTTGATTAGTCTGATTAAGGAGTGATTAAGAAAATTAATTATCTAAAATTAATTTTAAGGGTCTGGAATTGTTCCTTAGGGTACAAGGAGCAATCAGAGCCCTTAAACTTATAAATTGGACAATTAAATGATTTTATATGATTTAATTAAAAACAGAGAAGGTTTGGCAAATAATTTTTAATCCAACCATTGGATCTAAGATTTTATTTTATATTTAGATTCCTTGAATTTTTCTGATTCTAATGGTATATTGGATCATACCATTTGGATATGTATAACTAAAGTTATTTAATTAATTTAATCTGTAATTTTATTTAAATTAGAACTTTAGGTTTTAATTAAATTAATTCATAACCATTAAAAATACACTCCAATAATTATTTAATTAACCGCAGCCCAAAATCAAAACTGCGCGGGTCTGAGACCGACCCGACCCGGACCCGCGACTTCGTCTTCTTCCTCTCGACAGGTCTCGAGCCCGTCGAATTTCAAAGCTGAAATTCTTGGCGCTCCGGCGACGGTAGGGGCTCAAATCGATCCCTATACGTTCCTTGAGTCAAGGCGCATCGATTGGACCAAGAACCCCCATCTGGATCCCTCTGGATCGATGGGGTCTTACTCACCCGAGATGTCCTCCTGCGAGGCATCTCAGGTCGCCTGTGAGGAGGAAATTCTCGTCACAGGGACCTCGATTCGCCAAAATTTTGATCCCTACACGCTCAGGGTGACTAGACGCGTCGAAACCCCAACCTATCATAACTCGAGGTGCAGCCAATCGCTGGGTCCTTACTCGGACTCAGCCATTGGCTTGCTGGCTAGCTCAGTTGATCGATACAATCGACTCGAGCTAGCTAAGCCCCAGGCGACAATCACATTGGGTTCCTAGGTGGCTAAGGTTGCTTAAATGACAATCAAGGCTCATTCAACAGACAGGAATGGGAAGGAGCTTAAAGGAAAAATTAATGGCGGAAAGCTGTACCTGAAGTCGAGCTGCGGGCTTTGCCGAGGGGAATTGAGGTGCTCCTGAGCTTCCCTGAGGCTAGACGAGGGTGCACAGGGGGTATGAACTCCAGATGGGCCCTCTATCAGCGGTTCTAAGCCCTGGAAATGCCAGAAATTGCCGAGGTGATGGGAGCTCCGCTAGACCTTCAACCGGACAATTGGGGATTCATAGTGAGCAAAGAGACTCACTATGAAATCCTAGTGATATTTATCGGCTCCAGCAGGTCTTAGGAATGGAAGCCAAGGCCCGGGCTTGGCAATTGGCTCGATCATTCTCGGAATGTCCTAATGGTCCTGGTGACCTGGCGGGGAGAGTGGCCGACAAGTCTACGTGGCTTAGTACGGTGAATTTCTTCTGTCGGGCAGGATCGTTGTGAGAATGACGATCCACAGTGACTGGACTCGCCTCCGCCATCTGATGCAGAAGCTGTTGGGTTTGAACGGTCTGATGCAGGGATTTGAAAAATGGAAACGTGGAGAGAATCTCGAGCGTCCGATCTGAGATGCCAATCGGGCAAACGAGATCAGATCACGGGACGGGGTGGTGAGAGCCTTTGGATTGCGCGCAGAGATGCGTGCTATTAATCCCACTGGCTCAGAACCGTGCTCCGCTGTCGGGACCCTGCAGCGGATCTGCCGCGGTCTCGACAGCAAATCCCAGGTTAATAAAATTATTAATTTATTTAAAATAAAAATTAAATCCAATTAAATAATATATAATTATTCTTAAATAATTCAAATCCAATTTAGGACCAAATGGGCTCCAAAAATTCCCAAAAAATCACCCTTAGCTAATTTGGGTGTGAGGAATTCAAAAATGAAATCAGATTTTGATTTGGAGATCAAATTATTTTAAGTATTTTTCAGGGCTTAAAAATAGCCAAAAATACCAAATTTTCCATTTTAGCTCCAAATGATCTCAAACTTCTAGGGTTAGGTTTAAATGACTCATTGAGTCCAATGGAATCAAAATTAAACCTTGGTTTAGCCTATTTTATCTAATTTTAGCTAGGGTAACAACCTAGGGTCATTACAGACTCCACCACTTAAGAACGATGTCGTCCCCGACATCACCTAAGTGAAGAAAGATTGGGTTGGAATAACACAAGCTTAAATACATAGAAGAACAGTACCTGGATTTGCAAAGAGCTAGGGAGATTTATTGTGCATATCCACCTCTTTCTCCCAAGTAGATTCTTCTAACGATCGATTTTTCCACTGAATTTTGACCATAGGAATTGAACGATTCCTCAGCTGCTTTTGATCACGAGCTAGAGTTCTGATAGGTTCTTCAGCATACGAAAGATCAGGTTGAATCTCTACTGCTGGAAGTTGAACGAGATGAGAAGGGTCTTGAAGACATCTTCTCAATGAGGATACATGAAATCCGTTGTGAACAGCTGCAAAGCCATCAGGTAGACTTAGTCGATAGGCAGACGACCCTACCTTGGCCAATACTTTAAAAGGTCCTACATAGCAGGGACTGAGTTTCCTAGCTACACCAAATTTGAAAACACCCTTCATTGGGCTGACCTTCAGATAAGCAAAATCTCCCAGATTGAATTCTAAGAGACGGTGGTGAGAGTCATGATTCTTACTCTGATGATCTTGAGCTGAACAAATTTTCTGCTGAATTAACTTGATCTTGCTGCTGGTTTCTTCTACTAATTCTGAACCAAATAGTTGAACACTTCCTGTTTCAGACCAGGCTAGTGGAGTACTGCATTTTCTACCATATAAAGCTTCATACGGAGCCATTTTAATACTGGCCTGAAAGCTATTGTTGTAGGCAAATTCCACTAACGGAATGTGATCTTCCCAGGAACCAGCAAAATCAAGAATACAGAGTCTAAGCAAATCTTCTAGAACTTGATTTACTCTTTCAATTTGACCATCCGTTTGAGGATGAAAAGCTGTACTCATGGCTAGAGTCGCACCTAGATCTTGATGCACATCTTGCCAAAACTTGGAAGTAAATCTACTGTCTCTATCAGATACAATTGACTTTGGAATTCCATGCAATCTGACAATCTCCTTGATGTAGAGCTTTGCCAACTTCTCTACTGAATCAGTTTGACGAATAGGAAGGAAATGTGCTGATTTAGTTAATCGATCAACAATAACCCAGATTGCGTCTGCACCAGATTTGGCACGAGGCAATCCCATGACAAAGTCCATAGATATATCGAACCATTTCCATTCAGAAATATCGAACGGATGCAGAAGACCACCAAGTATTTGGTGTTCGGCCTTTACTAGGTTACAGGCATGGCATTTGGCCACAAAGTCAGCTACATCTTTCTTCATGCCTGGCCACCAAAATGATTGCTTCAAATCTTGATACATCTTAGTACTACCTGGGTGAATCTGATACCCAGAGTTATGGCCTTCGACTAAAACCTCTTGATGCATAGGCTCAGGTATCCACAATCGATTGCCCTAATAAACTACACCATTCTGCAACTGCAAATCTTGACGACGACCACCTTCGATATCTGCTTTAAATTTCAGATACTCGTCATCTTTGGTTTGCGAGATGGAGACATCTCGGTGGAAAGTGGCTTCCACATTAATATTTGCTAATAGCGAGCTCAGCATATCGCCATTAACTGGAGAAATCTCGAGCTTACAAAATTCAGGTTCTAGGAAACTGGAGGCAATCATAGAGGTTAGAGTAGCACGACAACTAAGAGCATCTGCCACTACATTAGCCTTTCCCGGATGATATTGAATGCTGAGATCATAATCGCTAATGAGTTCCAACCATCTTCTCTGACGGCAATTCAATTCTCTCTGGGTGATGATGTACTTCAGACTTTGATGATCAGTGAAAATTGAACATTGTACTCCATACAAATAGTGATGCCATATTTTCAAGGCAAATATTACGGCTGCAAGTTCAAGGTCATGAACTGGATAATTTCTCTCGTGGGGTTTTAGTTGACAAGAGGCGTAAGCAATTACCTTACCCTCTTGCATCAAAACACAACCTAGACTGATTTTAGAGGCATCAGTATACACCTGATAGTTCAACCCTTCCTTTGGTAAAATAAGAACTGGAGCGGTAAATAGAGCATCCTTAAGGGTTTGAAACGCTTTCTCGCATTCTGGGCTCCAAATAAATGGGACAACCTTTTGGGTTAGTTTAGTTAATGGCGAAGCAATCTCGGAAAAGCCCTTAACAAACTTCCTATATTATCCTGCTAATCCCAGAAAACTCCTAATGTCGGTGACAGACTTAGGTTGAGCCCAATCTTGAATAGCTCTTACTTTGCTCTGGTCTACTCGAATTCCCTGAGCATCGACTACGTGCCCCAAAAATACAATGGAGTTAAGCCAGAACTCGCACTTGGAGAACTTGGCATAAAGTTGATACTCATGCAAGGTTTCCAACACTAGCCTTAGATGTTCTTTATGGTCTTTCAGAGTTTTGGAGTAAATGAGGATATCGTCAATAAAGACGATCACAAACTTATCCAGATACGATTTTAGCACACGCTGTATTAAATTCACAAAGATTGACGGTGCATTGGTGAGTCTGAACGACATCACCAAAAACTCAAAGTGTCCATAACGAGTACGGAACATAGTTTTCCCTACGTCATCTTCTTTTACCCGCAACTGATGGTATCCAAACCTAAATCGATTTTAGAAAATATCACGGGTCCGGATAATTGATCAAACAGATCATCAATTCTAGGCAGTGGGTATTTGTTCTTTATGGTGACCTTGTTCAGTTCACGATAGTCTATACACATACGCATAGATCCATCCTTTTTCTTCATAAATAAAATTGGCGCTCCCCAAGGAGACATGCTTGGCCTAATAAAACCTTTATTCAGGAGCTCTTGCAACTGCTCGTTGAGTTCCTGAAGCTCCTAGGTGCAATTTTATAAGGTGCTTTAGATATTGGCTGTGTACCAGGAATTAATACAATGGAGAATTCCACTTCTCTGGAAGGAGGTACACCTGGCCAATCTTCTGGAAATACATCGACGAATTCTTTGACTACCTTACAATCAGCAAGGGAGATATTTTCTTTTGTTTCGCCCATCATGGTGACTAAGTAGGCGCTACAACCTTTGACAATCAACTGTTCTTCTTTAATGGCATTTATTAAAGATAACTGCGTGCTAGTTTTTCCTACAAATGTTTTAGGCTTACCCTGAGAATGGAGAGTGACTCTCTTTTTATGGCAGTTAATCACAGCATTATTGTCACTGAGCCAATTCATTCCTAGGATGATGTCAAAGTTAGCTATAGGTAGGATGATTAGCTTAGCCTAAAATTCTTGATCGTTTATCGAAACTTTGATATTGCAAAATTTATGAGCACTTAGTTGGATTCCTGATGGAAGTCCAACACTCAATTTTTGCGCTAGGCTGCATATGTGAAGTTTAAGATTATTAGCAAATTATTCTGAGATGAATGAGTGACTGGCACCCGTATCGAACAATATGTTACAAGGCTGGTTATTGAAATAAAGTGTGCCTAAATTACACAGTTTTGCATTAACAACTTGAAAAGATTTAACATATAGAAAGGCAATGTAACAAGAGAGGTTTAAGAGTGTGTACCTGAAACCACGTTGTTATCTTCCGCGGCTTCCATAGGAGTTAAAGCATACACTCGGGCAGGTCCAGCAGGACGATTGTTATTTTGCCGTCGCTGGAAATTCTGAGAATTGGGAGCTGGTGGCTGGGTGTGAGCCACATCAGGAGCAGGGGCTGGCATTATAGCCAGATTTGGTTCCCTCCGATTCAGTGGAGTTTCCAGGAACACCTGCTTCTTATGATACGGCTTCATTTGGACTCCATCTATTGTTTCCGTGTGGTCGCACTGATAGAATCGATGGCCTGTGCGCGCACCATTAAAACATCTCTAGCCAAAGTGATAACACTTTCCATACGGATGTGGTTTGGCGTAGTTCTGAATTTGTTCGGCTGAAGGTGCCGCTTCCAGCTAGTATACTTGTGCTGGGTTGGATCCGTGTCTTTTGAAATTTCCTCGCTGGTTCAGAGTGGTTTGTGCCTTCCGCTTATGATCTTCTTCGGATTGGTGATGCTCAATCACCTTAGCTATTTCCACTAGTTTGGAGAAACTAGTTAGACAGAGTGGCACTATCTGATTCTTCAACGAACTTCTGAGTCCACAAAGGAAGCGATGACACTTTGCTGACTCAGAATGGGTGACTTCTGGTGCAAAACAGATTAATCTACAGAATTCCCTTTCGTATTCCGCTACTGAGCGACTTCCTTGCGTCAACCTCATGATCGTATCTATAATCAAGTTTTGTGCGGACGGGGGGATGAACTCAGTCTTGAAGGCTTCAACAAATGCATCCCAAGGAATGTCGTCTAACTCATAATCGACGAACTGGGTGTTCCTAACTTCTTCCCACCAATATTCCACCTCGGTGTGAAATAGATGAGTGGTGAGATGGACAGCTTTAGAGTTTGGAATTTTCATACTAACTAGATCCTTCTCCACGGCCTTCAGCCAATCGGCCATATCCATCGGGGACAAGCTCCCGCCAAAAGTTGGAGGCCTTAACCTCAGGAAATTATGGAGGAGATTATCTGCTGTATGGTGTGAAGACGAAGCAACTTGTGGAGCAGGGACTATTAGAGCAGCGACAGTTGCTGGGGTTACACGATCATTCAATAATTTCTGCATGACCAGTGCCTGTTGAGCTTGGTTTTCTAAGAGAGTTGCCACCATGGCTCGCAGATGAGCCACCTCGTCATTAGAATTACTGGAGGCCACAGTGTTCTTGATAGGAGTAACAATGGGTGGTGATCCAGAATCCATTCTAGTTTAATTAAGAAAAGAACAACTCAGAATTTACTCTAAGGAAGGAAATCAAAATTTCTCATTAATTATAAAATTTAGAAATTACAATGCCAAACTGTAAATCAAATGAAGTTGCCTGAAATAACTTTTAACCTAACTATCGTTTAAACTTTATCAATGTACCCTGCCCTAAAGGCTACACAAAAATCCTCAAAGGTGACTTCTCGCCGCTTCCTATTACGCTTCTTCTCGAGCTTTGCCATAGTCTCGTACCACCACACTCCGGCATAGTCCACCATCAGGTCAGTCAGAATATCTACGTAAAGTGACTCGGGACACTCTATGTGTTCCAAAAGGGACTCTACTCGGCTCAGCCATTCTTGCGCATACACTGGAAAGTTGAGCCCTCGATATACATTTTGTCGTAGAAGATTTTCTAGGACCAAAATTCCTCCTGATGAAGCTCCTTCGATTTGCCAGTTGCTTTCCTGCCTTCATTTGAAGCTACTATTCCAAGCACTCCTGAAGATACGCTGATAGTAGTCTATATCAGACTGTTCAGATCCCATCTGACTCTGGGAGCAGAATTTTACTATATTTGTGTTAGACCCTAAATGAATATATTTTTTAGGTTGGGAGTATTCTCCTCTTTCATCATGCATAGAGTTACTGGCACTACTATGTTATGGATGTCACTTATATTGATGCGTGTATTTCAGAAGAACGATCCATTAGGTAGAAAGCAATCATAGATCCCATTCTGACACCTTATGGTGTTCTCTGATACCAACTGTGGGGCCCCCGTACTAGTAATAAGGAAGTACGGTGCTCCAATTATGGCAAATCCCTCACTTAAGTAAAGTTAGGCGAACCCAACTTGGCTTAAGTGAAAGACTTGTCACCAAGTGTTATAACATCCATCAATATAAATATCAAAGTGGCGGAAGCAGTAAAATAAAGTAACATCCACAAGCATACATAGTAAGGAAAGAAAATGCAATAAAGTAACTCATGACAATGCAGAAAGTAGAGTACATCAAGAAAGTTAATTATTACAAATTGAAATGAAAAACTGCAAGATGAAAGACTCTCATTCTCACTGAAAATAAATAATGCAAAACTATCTAAATAGCTGCTAGAAGGTCCTCCTCCTGTACTGGCTCCTCCTCTGCGACACTGCCCACGAACACGTCTGAATCTGACATTTATCGGTATCACAAATGCCAGGGCCCCAGCCAACAAAATAAAAAGGTTACAGTTAGACAATTGTCTAAGTACATTTTAGACTATTTAAATGAACTGAATATTAAAGGATATCAAATTTAATTTAGCTACACATGCAGCAGTAAAGGGTGCAACAAGCTATGAAAGAACTGGAATACTATAAACTATCTATTTATAGCATGCAAAATGTATGTAAAGTAACATACAAAACTCAAAATAAGCAAGGTAAGGCTAAAAGCAAAATAACTGCAGCTACTGAATAAACATGATCCTAATATGATTATGATCAAGGTAAAACATGCTAAGTATAAAAGAACACAGGTACTAAATACGATAAAATTCTAGCATCCCAAACATGCCATTTATATATTTATCTAAGCCATAAAATATACATACAACATATAGATTAATATGAAAATAAAGGCCACTGAGACATGTGGCAGAAGCAAAGCAATGCATAACATAATAAGCCACTGAGACATATAGCAAAGCGAGCAAATACTGAAATAAGGCTACTGAAACATATGGCAAAACAAATCAAAAAAACAATACAATACAGCTAAAGTAGTAATAAGCCTAAGTTCTAGTACTGCCATACCAGCCAATAGGCCATACAGGGCCTCCAATATCAATTAATCAATCAATCCCCAGCCTAGCCATCCAAATATGCTAGGTCTGGGTCCAATCTATACAATACTACTACTGAAGAGGCAGACTAAACTAGGTCATATTCTACTAACTGTGACTAAACAAAACTGAATGATATGTAAACTCAATACTAGCTTAGGATACATCATCCTAATTTTTCCTAATATGCTCACGGGCTAAAGCTCCAAAATCCAAGGTATGCAAAGCAATCTAGTCAAAGTAAGCAAAAGACTCAATCTAGACTTATGTGATATCTGTTGTCATCTAATTACCAAATCTAACTATTCTAAGAAGGTACAAGCTTAGGATCTCCAATATCCAGCTATCGAGTAGAATCTCAGATTTACGTCCTTAAAGTTAAATATTATAACTTAACAAGTTCTAATCCAAAATCATGTGACGACTATATAGTTTAAGTAAGCAAATCAACGACCTAATTTTATGAATATTTTATTCTCTTATCCCAAATCTTGATTAAATAAATCAAGATCTAAGAATTTAGAGCTTAAACCCTATGTTGAGTTTAAATTCCAATCCAAGGTGATAATCTAAAAAGGATCTAGGTTTCTCACTTAAACCCAATTTTAAAGGTAAAGAATCCTATAAATTGAAAGATTCATGAACTAAGATCTTAGTGAAAGACTATTCTACTAATTATAAGATAAAATAATCAATTAAGAACTTGAGAATCTAAGATCTATATTCAATCTTTAAGATAATTTCATTATCTTATTGATTGAATCATCCTATACCCACATGGAGGGTTTCAAAAGATTAAACAATCAATCATTAAAGAATTTCAATTGGAGGTGGTTTGATTCAAATTGAAGGTCTAAGTCTAAGATCTAAGATCTAAAGATCTAAAGTTTGATCACTTTAGACTTCTAGTTAGGGTTTTGACTTAAGAGTTTCCCAGTGTGATTCTCTTTAGGTTATAATTTCAATAATTAACTATAAGGAGTCTATTAAGGTTAATAATTTACAATTCCAAGTATTAGATTAATATTAAACCCATTTTGACCTTCTTGGGTTACTTAATATCTAAGGGTCTGAGTTTTGATCACTCTAGATCTTAAGCTAAGAACTTTACTTAGACATTACCAATTTCTTTTCTTTTAACACTTAATTCTTGAGTTATCTTAACTGAACTTCTTAATGAGATCATTGACCTTTTCAATTATTAGATTTAAGGTTTTATGCCATATGATCTTTATAAGTAAAACTTAAGATCTAAGTATCTTAATTAAGGACTAAATGAAGATTTCATGGATTGGTGATTATTATTGTTCTGGGATTTTAGAGAAACATTTCCACCCTACATTATAGTGGTTTACTGAAATATTCAATCCTTAAGGAACATTAAATCACATTTTGGTCAAAATGACCAAAATGCCCCTCTTAAGGCTAAAATTAGGATTTTAGGGTTTTATTGTCCAAATTTATTCTAATCTATTTTAAAGTATTTTATATTGCTTAATGAAGTGGGAAACACCTTTACTTTAGGTTTTGCTGACCTAAATGATCTAAATTAGCACTAATTACCTAATTAAGGCACCTAGGGTGATTAGTGAATTTAAGGCACTTTAGGACAATCCAACCTTACACTTAGGTTTTAGTAGGTTTAATATGATATTAGGAACCATCCCCACCCAAATCAGAGGCTTAATTAGGGTTTAATTTACTAACTTTTGATTAGGGTGATTAAGGAGTGATTAAGAAAATTAATTATCTAAAGTTAATTTTAAGGGTCTGGAATTGTTCCTTAGGGTACAAGGAGCAATCAGCGCTCTTAAACTTATAAATTGCACAATTAAATGATTTTATATGATTTAATTAAAAATAGAGAAGGTTTGGCAAATAATTTTTAAGCCAACCATTGGATCTAAGATTTTATTTTATATTTAGATTCCTTGAATATTTCTAATTCAAATGTTATATTGGATCATACCATTTGGATTCGCTGGGTCCTTACTCGGACTCAGCCATTGGCTCGCTGGCTAGCTCAGTCGATCGATACGATCGACTTGAGCTAGCTTAGCCCCAGGTGACAATCACATTGGGCTCCTAGGTTGCTAAGGTTGCTTAGACGACAATCAAGGCTCATTCAACAGACAGGAATGGGAAGGAGCTTAAAGGAAAAATTAATGGCGGAAAGCTGTACCTGAAGTCGAGCTGCGGGCTTAGCCGAGGGGAATTGAGGTGCTCCTGAGCTTCCCTGAGGCTAGACGAGGATGCACAGGGGGTCTGAACTCCAGACGGGCCCTCTGTCAGCGGTTATAAGCCCTAGAAACGCCAAAAATTGCCGAGGTGATGGGACCTCTGCCAGACCTTTAGCCGGACAATTAGGGATTCACAGTGAGCAAAGAGACTCACTGAGAAATCCTGGTGATATTTATAGGCTCCAGCAGGTCTTAGGAATGGAAGCCAGGGCCCGGGCTTGGGAATTGGCTCGGTCCGAGGCTTCTCCCTGGTTTCCCCAAATTGGGAGGGTCCAAGCCTCCTGGGTCGCCTCGCTAGGCTCGGCCATTCTCGGAAGGTCCTAACAGTCTTGGTGACCTGGCGGGGAGAGTGGCCGACAAGTCTACGTGGCTCAGTATGGTGAATTTCTTCTGTCGGGCAGGATCGTGGTGAGAACAATGATCCACAGTGACTGGACTCACCTCCGCCGTCTAATGCAGAAGCCGTTGGGTTTGAACGGTATGATGCGGGGATTTAAAAAATGGAAACGCGGAGAGAATCTCGAGCGTTCGATCTGAGATACCGATCGGGCGAACGAGATCAGATCACGAGACGGGGTGGTGAGATCCTTTGGATTGCGCACAGAGATGCGTGCTATTGGTCCCACTGGCTCAGAACCGTGCTCCGCTATCGGGACCCCGCAGCGGATCTGTCGCGGTCCCGACAGCAAATCCCAGGTTAATAAAATTATTAATTTATTTAAAATAAAAATTAAATCCAATTAAATAATATATAATTATTCTTAAATAATTCAAATCCAATTTAGGACCAAATGAGCTCCAAAAATTCACCCTTAGCTAATTTGGGTGTGAGGAATTCAAAAATTAAATCAGATTTTGATTTGGAGATCAAATTATTTTAGGTATTTTTCAGGGCTTAAAAATAGCCAAAAATACCAAATTTTCCATTTTAGCTCCAAATGATCTCAAACTTCTAGGGTTAGGTTTAAATGTCTCATTGAGTCCAATGGAATCAAAATCAAACCTTGGTTTAGCTTATTTAATCTAATTTTAACTAGGGTAGCAACCTAGGGTTGTTACAGATTGAGAGATTGAATGCTAACCTCTTAGCCCGCTACTGCACAGACCACTCACCGGTGATGAGTGCTTTTGAGCGGGGGAGAGTTGATGGGGACCATCTTCGATGCGGGTCCCGCCGTCGAGCCCGCCTGGACTCATACCGGCCTTGATATTTTAGTTTTATTTTTATGCATTTATTTTCGTTCGTTTCAGTTTTATTTTCGCATTCATTTTTGTCCGTTTCATGTATTGATCGGAGGGACGAAAATTAGCCCTCCGATTGTTTATTAAAAATACTCTAAGGTCTAGATTGCTTTGAGGGTATTATAAATACCAAAGATGTGTATGTTAATTTTAGTTTTGATAAATAGAAATTCTGAGTTTTCTCCAAACAACGAGAATGGCTCTTGTTTAGCCCGGGAAACCCTAGTTTCCAAATCCTTCCTCTCCAAACCCTAGCCGCCACCCTCTGGACCCCTACCCTTGCTGCCTTCGGACCTCTCCCTGCAGGGGCTGCTGCCACCACCCCAGTCACCGCTGCCCAGCCGCCATCGCTGCCCGATCACCGCTGTCAAGCTGCCGCTGCTCCTGCCCAGCCGCTGCTGCCCACCCTGACTGCTGCCCAGCCGCTGCAGCCAACAGCCGTCACTTCCAGCCGCTGCTCCCAGCCACCGCCGCCACCTAAGCCGCTGCTACCAGCCTCTTGCCGCCACCGCTGCTTGCCCCCCTGCTCCCCACCCCCCGCCTCTTTTTTCTGCCCTTTGCTTGCTGACCAGCCGCCGCTGCTTGCCTTGCATGGTGCTGCTGCTGCCAGCCAACCACTCGCCACTGCTGCCCCAGCTGCCACTGCTGCCGCTGCTGCTGTCACTGCCCCTGCCACCGCCGTCGCCGCGTCCAGCCGCCCTCCACTGCCAGCCGTTGTTGCCCTAGCCGCTGCAAGAGATCTACTCGGATCACCCTTCTCGCTCTTGGATTAAACAGGCGTGTGGTCGTTCTTCCCATACCCTAAAATGAATTTATTCAATTAATTTCTTGTGCAATTTTCGGGTAGAAATTATTTGTAGGAGATCAAATCTACATCCGGTCATTGCGAGTGGTTTCGGAACGGAAATGCCTCCAAACACACCCGCATAACAAGTACAACTCGAAGTGCGAGTTACCTTTCCAGACCGGAGCCTTTCCTTTGATCCGGAACCAGTGTCGAAAGTTATTTTCAAGTTACTGTGAAATCTTCGTAGATAAATGCTGAAGCATAATTGATCTAAAGTGGCTGCGCGAAAAGTGCTTAAACTTCCAAATACATCTTAAAGAAAAACATCTGCATTTACAAGCATCACAAACCCTAGGACTGCATTAGAGCTTGGCAACACCAAACCCTAGTGTTGCCCTGCATCAATAGGGACCATAAAATACCAAAACCGTGAAGTTTTAGTAATTTTAGCCAAAACTAAGCAGTTTTTAAGAAATTATTGGCATTTTGCAATTTTTGGCGCGGCAGCGCGAGATAGCAAAAATACAAGTTCACATTTGATATAGTTCAGACCCACAAGGTTCTAAGGGACCTTAAAAATACAAAAATCATGAAGTTTTGGCCATTTCAGTAAAAACTGGGCAGTTTTTCAGAAATTCTAAGCATTTTGCAATTTCAGGTGCTATAGCGAGTTGAACCGCACTGCAGCGCTTTTCACACTGTAGTGCTCGGTAGCGCTTTTTGCGCGACAGCGCTTGAGAGCACTTTTCATGCTGCAGGGCGCGGTAGCGCTTTTCGCACGGCAGCGCTCGGGAGCACTTTTCGCGCTGCAGGGCGCGGTAGCGCTTTTCGCGCGGAAGCGCGCTGTAGCGCTTTTGGCGCGGCAGCGCCCGGCTAAAATAGGTTCACATTTCATATAATTCAGTCCTTCTAGGGTCCAAGGGACCTTAAAATACCAAAATCATCAAGTTTTGGTTATTTCAGCCAAAACTAAGTAGTTTTTAAGAAATTCTTGGCATTTTGCAATTTTAGGCGCTGCAACGCGCTGAATCGCGCTGGAGTGCTTTTCGCCCGGCAGCACGTGGTAGCACTTTTTGCACGGCAGCGCACGGTAGCGCTTTTCGCGCGGTAGCGCACGATATGGCTTTTCGCGCGGCAGCGCGCAGTAGCGCTTTTGGTAATGCAGAGCGCCATAGCGCTTTGCGCGCAGCAGCACGCGGCTAAAATAGGTTCACAATTGATATCATTCTGTCCCACTAGGGTCCTAGGGACCTTAAAATTCCAAAAACCGTGAAATATTGGCCATTTTAGTCAAAACTAGACAGTTTTTAAGAAATTCTAGGCATTTTGCAATTTCAGGCGCTGCAGCGCGCTGAATCGCGCTGCAGCGTTTTTCACGCGGCAACGCGCAGTAGCGCTGTTCGCGTTGCAGTGCTCGGTAGCACTTTTCACGCGGTAGAGCTATTTGCGCTCCAACACGTGGCAAAAATTTGTCCACATTTGATGTAATTCTGTCCCACTAGGGTCCTAGGGACATTAAAATACCAAAACAGTGAAATTTTGGCCATTTCAGTCAAAACTGGGCTGTTTTAAAGAAATTCTAGGCATTTTGCAATTTCAGGCGCTGAAGTGCGCAGAATCGCGCTGGAGCGCTTATCACGCAACAGCGCACGGTAGCTCTTTTCGCGCAGCAGCGCAAGGCTAAAATAGGTTCACATTTGATATAATTCTGTCCCACGAGGGTCCTAGGGACCATAAAATTCCAAAATTGTGAGATTTTGGCCGTTTCTGCCAAAATTGGGCAGGTTTTAAGAAATTATAAGCATTTTACAATTTCAAGCGCTTCGTGGCGTTGAATCGCCCTATAGCACTTTTCGCGCAGCAGTGCGCGGAAGCACTTTTCGTGCTGCAGTGCGCGCTAGCACTTTTTGCACGGCAGCTCGTGGCTAAAATAGGTTCACATTTGATATAATTCACCCCCACTAGTGTTCAAGGGACCTTAAAATACAAAAACTGTGAAATTTTGCTCATTTAAGCCAAAATTGGGCAGTTTTTAAGAAATTCTAGGCATTCAGGCACTGCAACGCGCTGAATCCCGCTAGAGCGCTTTTCTAGCGGCAGCACGCGGGAACGCTATTTGCGCGGTAGCGCGCGACTAAAATAGGTTCACATTTGATATAATGCAGTCCCACTAGTGTCCTAAGGACCATAAAATATCAAAACCGTGAAATTTTGGCTATTTCAGCTAAAACTGGGCTGTTTTTAAGAAATTCTAGGCATTTTACAATTTCAGGCACTGCAGCGCGCTGAATTGCATTGGAGCGCTTTTCGCGCTGCAGGGCTCGGTAGCGATTTTCACGCTGCAAGCGCGCGGGAGGGCTTTTCGCGCGGTAAAAATAGGTTCTCATTTGATATAATTCTGTCCCACTAGGGTCCTAGGGACCATAAAATAGCAAAACCGTGAAATTTTAGCAATTTCATCCAAAATGTGGCAGTTTTTAAGAAATTTTAGGCGCTGAAGCGCGCTGAATCGCGCTCAAGCACTTTTCACACGGCATCACGCGGTAGCACTTTTCGCACTGCAGAGTGCGGTAGCACTTTTCACGCAGTAGAGCACGGCTAAAATAGGTTCACATTTGATATAATTCTATCCTACTATGGTCCTTGGGACCTAGAAATTCCAAAATCGTGAAATTTTGGCCATTTCAACCAAAACTGGGTAGTTTTTAAGAAATTATAAGCATTTTTCAATTTCAAGTGCTACAGCGCGCTGAATCGCGCTAGAGCGCTTTTCGCGCGGTAGCAAGCGGGAGCGCTTTTCGAGCTACAGCGCATTTCGCGCTGTAGCGCACGGCAGCGCACGGCTAAAATAAGTTCACATTTGATATAGTTCTGCCCCACTAGGGTCTTAGGGACCTTAAAATACCAAAACTGTGAAATTTTAAGTATTTCAGCCAAAACAAACAGTTTCTAAGAAATAATTGGCATTTTGCAATTTCAGGCGCTGCAGCGCACTGAATCGCGCTAGAGCGCTTTTTGCACGGCAGCACGCAGTAGGACTTTTCGTGTTGCAGCGCGCGATAGCACTTTTCATACGGTAGCTCATGGCTAAAATAGGTTCACTTTTGATATAATTCAGTCCCACTACGGTCTAAGGGACCTTAAAAAACAAAAACTGTGAAATTTTGGCCATCTCAGTCAAAATTGGAAAGTTTTTAAGAAATTCTAGACATTTTGCAATTTCAGGCGCTACAGTGCGCTGAATCGTGCTAGAGCGATTTTGGAGCGGCAGCACGCGGGAGCGCATATTGCGCGGCAGCGCTGTTCACGCGGCAATGCACGATAGCGCTTTCCGCGTAGCAGCGCTCGGTAGCGTTTTTGCGCGGCAGCGTGCGATAATTCGCGCTGCAGAGTGCTGTAGCACTTTTTACACAGCAGCGTGCGAATAAAATAAGTTCACATTTGATATAGTTCAGGCCCACTAGGGTCCAAGAGACCTTAAAATACAGAAACCATGAAGTTTTGGCCATTTCAGTCAAAACTGGGCAGCTTTTAAGAAATTCTAGTACTTTTGCAATTTCAGGCGCTGCAGCGCGCTGAATCGCGCTAGAGCACTTTTCGAGCGGCAGCGCGCGGGAGCGCTTTTCGCGTGGCAGTGCTCGGTAATGCTTTTCGCGCTCTAGTGCGCGGCTACAATAGGTTCACATTTGTTGTAATTCAGTCTCACTAGGGTCCTACGGATCTTAAAATACCAAAACTGTGAAGTTTTAGCTATTTCAACCAAAACTGGGCAGTTTTTAAGAAATTCTAGTCATTTTGCAATTTCAGGCGCTGCAGCGCGGTGAATCACGCCGGAGTGCTTTTTGCGCATTAGCGCTTTTCGCACTGCAACGCGCGGCTAAAATAGGTTCACATTTGATATAATTCTGTCCTACTAGGGTCCTATGCACCTTAAAATACCAAAACCATGAAAGTTTGCCATTTCAGCCAAAACTGGGCAGTTTTTAAGAAATTCTAGGCATTTTGCAATTTAAGGTGTTGTAGTAAGCTGAATCGCGCTGCAGCCCTTTTCATGCGGCAGCACGTTGGAGCGATTATTGCGCTGCAGTGCGCGGTAGCGCTTTTCGTGTGATAGTGCGCAGTTAAAATATGTCACATTTGATAGAATTGAGTCCTACTAGGGTCCTAGGGACCTTAATTTTGGCCATTTCAGCCAAAACTAACAGTTTCTCAGAAATTCTTAGCATTTTACAATTTCAGGCCCTGCAGCACGCTGAATCCCACTGGAGCGCTTTTCGCACTGTAGCACTTTTTGCACTACAGAGCGCGGTAGCACTTTCCGCTCAGTAGTGCGCGGCTAAAATAGATACACATTTGAAATAATTCAGTCCCACTAGGGTCCAAGGGACCTTAAAATACCAAAATCGTGAAATTTTGGCCGTTCAAGCCAAAACTGAGCAGTTTTTAAGAAATTCTAAGCATTTTGCAATTTCAGGCACTACAACGCGCTGAATCGCGCTGGAGCATTTTTCGAGTGATAGCGCTTTTCGAGCGGTAGCGCTTTTCGCGCGGTAGCGCTTTTCGTGCGGTAGCGCTTTTCACGATGCAGGGCGCAACTAAAATAGGTTAACATTTGAAATAATTCAGTCCCGCTAGGGTCCTAGGCACCTTAAAATCCCAAAACTGTGAAATTTTGGCCATTTCAGTAAAAACTGGGAAGTTTTTAAGAATTCTAGGAATTTTACAATTTCAGGCACTACAGTGCGTTGAATCGCGCGGGAGCGCTTTTCTCGCGGTAGCGCTTTTCGCGCTGCAGTACTCGGTAGCGCTTTTCACGCGGCAGCGGGCGGCAGCACTTTTCGCGCTCTAGCGTGCAGCTACAATAGGTTCACATCTGATATAATTCAGTCCCACTAGGGTCCTATGGACCTTAAAATAGCAAAACGGTGAAGTTTTAGCCATTTCAGCCAAAACTGGGCAGGTTTTAAGAAATTTTAGTCATTTTGCAATTTTAGGCGCTGCAGCGCGCTGAATCATGCAGTAGCACTTTTCGTGCGGTAGCACGCGGCTAAAATAGGTTCATATTTGATATAATTCTGTCCCACTAGGGTCCTAGGCACCTTAAAATACCAAAACCATTAAATTTAAGCCATTTTAGCCAAAACTAGGCAGTTTTTAAGAAATTCTAGGTATTTTATAATTTCAGGCGCTGTAGCGCGCTGAATCGCGCTGGAGCGCTTTTCGCGCGGTAGCTCGCGGTAGAGCTTTTTGCGCTGCAGTGCGCAGCAGCACTTTTTCGCGCAGCAACGCGCGACTAAAATAAGTTCACATTTGATATAATTATGTCACACTAAGGTCATAGGGACCTTAAAATTCCAAAACCGTAAAATTTTGGCCATCTCTGGCAAAACTGGGCAGTTTTTAAGAATCCTAGGCTTTTTGTAATTTCAGGCGGTGTAGCGCGCTAAATCGCGCTGGAGCACTTTTCGTGCGTTAGTGCTTTTCGCGCTGCAGCGTGCAGGAGCGCTTCTCACGCTGTAGTGCGCGGTTAAAATAGGTTCATATTTGATATAATTGAGTCCCACTAGGGTCCTAGGGACCTTAAAATACTAAAACTGTGAAGTTTTTGTCATTTCTGCCAAAACTAAGTAGTTTTGATGAAATTCTTGACATTTTACAATTTCAAGCGATGTAGCGCGCTGAGTCGCACGGGAGCGCTATTCACGCTGTAGTGCTTTTTGCGCGGCAGCACGCGGTAGCGTGCGTCGCGTTACGGGGCACGGCTAAAATAGGTTCACATTTGATATAATTCAGTCCCGCTAGGGTCCAAGGGACCCTAAAATAAAAAAACCGTGATATTTTGGCCATTTCAACCAAAACTGGGTAGTTTTTAAGAAATTCTAGGCATTTTGCAATTTCAGGCGCTGCAACGTGCTGAATCATGCTGGAGTGCTTTTCACGCGGCGGCGCACGGCTAAAATAGGTACACATTTGAAATAATTCAGTCCTACTAGGGTCCAAGGGACCTTAAAATACCAAAACCGTGAAATTTTGGCCATTTAAGCCAAAACTGGGCAGTTTTCAAGAAATTCTAGGCATTTTGCAATTTTAGGCGCTGCAGCGCGCTGAATCGCGCTGGAGCACTTTTCGAGCGGTGGCGCACGGTAGCGCTTTTCGCGCTGCAGGGCGCGACTAAAAGAGGTTCACATTTGATATAATTCAGTCCTGCTAGGGTCCTAGGGACCTTAAAATCCCAAAACCGTGAAGTTTTGGTCATTTCAGTAAAAACTGAGAAGTTCTTAAGAAATTCTAGGCATTTTACAATTTTAGGTGCTGCAGCGCGCTGAATCGCCCTAGAGCGCTTTTCACGCTGCATTACTCGGTAGCGCTTTTCGCGCAGCAGCGCGTAGCAGCGCTTTTCGCGCTCTAGCACGCAGATACAATATGTTCACATTTGATATAATTCAGTCCAACTAGGTCCTACGAACCTTAAAATACAAAAAACCGTGAAGTTTTAGCTATTTCAGCCAAAATTGGGCAGTTTTTAACAAATTCTAGTTATTTTGCAATTTCAGGCGCTGCAGCGCTTTTCACGCTGCAACAAGCGGTTACGCTTTTCGCGCGGCTAAAATATGTTCACATTTGATATAATTCTGTCCCACTATGGTCCTAGGCACCTTAAAATTCCAAAACCGATAACTTTTAGCAATTTCAGCGAAAACTTGGCAGTTTTTAAGTAATTCTAAGCATTTTACAATTTCAGGCGCTGTAGCGCGCCAAATCTGAAGACACCTTTCCTTGGACTGACCCTTAGATAAGCAGAATCTCCCACATTGAAATTTAGGAGACGGTGGTGAGAATCATGACACTTGCTCTGACGATCTTGAGCTGAACGAATTCTCTACTAAATTAATTTGATCTTATTACTAGTTTCTTCAACTAATTCTGAACCAAAGAGCTAAATGCTTCCTGTTTCTGACTAAGCTAGTGGAGTACTGTATTTTTTACCATACAGTGCTTCATAAGGGGCCATCTTAATACTGGCTTGAAAATTGTTATTATAGGCAAACTCCACTAACGGACTGTGATCTCCCCAAGAACCAGCAAAATCAAGAATACATATCCTAAGCAAATCTTCCAAAACTTAGTTCACTCTTTCAGTTTGACCATCCGTTTGAGGATGAAAAGCTGTACTCATGGCTAAAGTTGTACCCAAATCTTAATGCACAGCTTGCCAAAACCTAGAAGTAAATCTGCTATCTCTATCATATATGATTGACTTCGGAATCCCATACAATCCCATGCTTTTCGTGCGACGGCGCGCGGTAGCACTTTTAGCGTAACAGGGCGCGGCTAAAATAGGTTCACATTTGATATAATTCAGTCCCGCTAGGTTCCTAGGGACCTTAAAATACCAAAAACATGAAGTTTTGGCCATTTCAGTCAAAATTGGGCAGTTTTTAAGAAATTCTAAGCATTTTACAAATTCAGGCGCTGCTGCGCGCTGAATCACGCTGCACCGCGCTGAATCACGTTGCAGCGCTTTTCACGCGGTAGCGCTTTTGGCGTTGCAGTGCTCAGTAGCGCTTTTCGCGCGGTAGGGCTTTTTGCGGGATGCCGCGCGGCTAAAATAGGTTCACATTTGATATAATTCAGTCCCAGTATGGTCCAAGGGGCCTTAAAATACAAAAACTCTGCAATCTTGGTTATTTCACCCAAAACTGAGTTGTTTTTAAGAAATTCTAGGCATTTTGCAATTTCAGGCGTTGCAGCGTGCTGAATCGTGCTGGAGAGCTTTTCATGCGATAGCGCGCGGTAGCGATTTTCACGCTGCAGCGCGCGGTACACTTTTCACGCGGCAGCTCGCGGCTAAAACAGGTTCACATTTGATATAATTCACTCCTACTAGTGTCCTAGGGATCTTAAAATACCAAAACTGTGAAATTTTGGCCGTCAACCAAAACTAGGCAGTTTTTAAGAAATTCTGGGCATTTTTAAATTTCAGGAGTTACAGCACGCTGCAATGCGCTGGAGCGCGCTGTCGCGCTTTTTGCGTGTTAGCGCGCGGTACCATTTTCTGCGCTGCAGTACACGGTAGTGCTTTTTGCTCAGCATTGCATGGCTAGAATAGGTTCACATTCGATATAATTCAGTCCCACTAGGGTCTTAAGGACGATAAAATACCAAAATCGTGAAATTTTGGCAATTTCAACCAAAACTCGGCAGTTCTTAAGAAATTCTAGGTATTTTGCAATTTCAAGCGCTGCAGCGCGTTGAATTGCGCTGCAGCGCTTTTCGAGCGGTAGCACGCGGGAGTGCTTTTCGTGCGGTAGCGCTTTTCGCGTGGTAGCGCTTTTCGTGCGATAAAGTACGACTAAAATAAGTTTACATTTGATATAATTCAGTCCCACTAGGGTCCAAGAGACCTTAAAATACCAAAACCGTGAAGTTTTAGCCATTTCAGCCAAAACTGAACAGTTTTGATGGAATTCTGGGCATTTTGCAATTTCAGGCGGTACAGCGCGCTGCATAGCGCTGGAGCGTGCTGGAGCGCTTTCCGCACGGCAGCGCGCGGCACTGCTTTTCGCGCGGCAGCGCGTAGTAGCGCTTTACGCGGGGCAGCGCATGGCTAAAATAGGTTCACATTTGATATAATTCTGTCTCACTAGGGTCCTAGGGACCTTAAAATTCCAAAACCGTGAAATTTTGGCCATTTCAGCCAAAACTGGGCAGTTTGTAAGAAATTCTAGGCATTTTGCAATTTTAGGCGCTGTAACGCGCTGAATCGCGCTAAAGCGCTGTTTGCACATGAGCACGCGCAAGCCCTTTTTGCGCGGCACCGCGCGGCTAAAATAAGTTCACATTTGATATAATTCAGTCTCACTAAGGTCAAGGAACCTTAAAATACCAAAACAGTGAAGTTTCGGCAAATTCAGCCAAAACTAAGCAGTTTTTAAGAAATTCTTGGCATTTTGCAATTTCAGGCGCTGAAGCGCGCTAAACAGCATTGGAGTGCTTTTCGCGCGGTAGCGCTTTTTGGGCTGCAGCGCGCGGTATGGCTTTTCACGTGGCAGCGCGCGATAGCGGTTTTCGCACGGCAGTGCGTGATAACGCTTTTCGCACGGCAGTTCGCGGCTAAAATAGGTTCACATTTGATATAATTCAGTCCAACTTGGGTCCATGGGACCTTAAAATACAAAAAACCATGAAAATTTGGTCATTTCAGCCAAAACTGGGCAGTTTTTAAGAAATTATAGGCATTTTGCAACTTCAAGCGCTACAACGCGCTAAATTGCGCTGGAGCGCTTTTAACGCCGCAGTGGGCAGGAGCGCTTTTCGCGCTGCAGTGCGCGGTCTCGCATTTCAAGCGGCGACGCGCGGTAGCCATTTTAGCGCGGCAGTGCGCGGCTAAAATAAGTTCAGATTAGATATAATTCTGTCCGACTAGGGTCCAAGAGACCTTAAAATACCAAAATCGTGAACTTTTGGGCATTTCAACCAAAATTACGCAATTTTGAAGGAAATTTGGGCATTTTGCAATTTCTGGTGTTATAGCGCGCTACAAATCGCTGGAGCGCGCTATTGTGCTTTCCGCGCGGCATGGCTTTTCGCGCTGCAGCGCTTTTTGCACGTTAGCGCTTTTCGCGCGGTAGCGCGCAACTAAAATAGATTCACATTTGATATAGTTGAGTCCCACTAGGGTCCTAGGGACCTTAAAATACCAAAACCGTGAAGTTTTGGCCATTTCAGCTAAAACTAAGCAGTTTTTAAGAAATTATTAGTATTTTGCAATTTCAGGCGCTGCAGCGTGCTGGAGTGCTATTCGCGCGGTAGCACTTTTCGCGCGACAACGGGCGATAGCGCTTTTTGCACGGCAGTGCACGGTAGCACTTTTGGCGCTACAGCGCGCGGCTAAATTAAGTTCACATTTGATATAATTCAGTCCCGCTAGGGTCCAAGGGACCTTAAAATATAAAAACTGTGAAATTCTAGCTATTTCAGCCAAAATTTGGCAGTTTTTAAGAAATTATAGGCATTTTGCAATTTCAGGTGCTGGAGCGCGCTGAATCGCACGGGAGTGCTATTCGCGCGGCAGCGCGCGGGGGCTCTTTTCGCATGGCGGCGCGCGACTAAACTAGTTACACAATTGATATAATTCAGTCCCACTAGGGTCCAGGGGACCTTAAAAGACCAAAACTGTGAAATTTTGGTCATTTAAGCCAAAACTGAGCAGTTTTTAAGAAATTCTAGGCATTTTGCAATTTCAGGCGCAGCAGTGCGTTGAATCGCGCTGGCGCGCTTTTCGAGCGGCAGCACGTGAGAGCGCTATTCGCGCTGCAGCGCGTGATAGCGCTTTTTACGTGGTAATGCGTGGCTAAAATAAGTTCACATTTTATATAATTCATCCTAAGGACCTTAAAATACAAAACCCTGAAGTTTTGGCCATTTCAGTCAAAACTTGGTAGTTTTTAAGAAATTCTAGGCATTTTGCGATTTCAGGCGCTGCAGCGCGCTGAATCGCTCTGGAGCGCTCTTCGTGGGGTATCGCTTTTTGCGCTCCTACGCGCGGCTAAAATAGGTTCACATTTGATATAATTCTATACCACTTAGGTTCTAGGGACCTTAAAATACCAAAACCGTTAAATTTTGGCAATTTCAGTCAAAACTAGGCAGTTTTTAAGAAATTATAACCATTTTGGAATTTCAGGGGATGCAGCGCGCTGAATCGCCCTGGAGCGCTTTTCGTGCAACAGCGCGCAAGAGAGTTGTTCGCGTTGCAGCGTGCGGTAGCGCTTTTTGCGCGGTGATGTGTGGCAAAAATAGGTTAACATTTGATATAATTCAGTCTCACTAGGGTCCTAGGGACCTTAAAATACAAACCGTGAAGTTTTGTCCATTTCGGTCAAAATTGGGCAGTTTTTAAGAAATTCTTGGCATTCTGCAACTCAGGCGCTGCAGCGCGCTGAATCACGTTGAAGCGCTTTTCGTGCGGTAGCGCGCTGTATCGCTTGCTGCACAGTGGGGACTTAGAATTCATTATCGTTTCTTACTAAACTCTTCATTGAATTTTTCATTCATTCAACATAGTGGCATAAGCATAAGCATAAACATAAATTTGACTCATTCCTTCTATTGTGATACATGGGTATCAGTAATATTATATGGGTTACAGAATGTGTTATGCATAGACTGGAGAATTTCAGGGTGCATCTGCGTCACCATACTGACTTCCTTACTAGTGTATTTACATTAGACCATACTACTCATAAGCCTTTAGTGATAATTCTGGGATATACTGTGGTGTAGCATATTTGAGTGCATCATTTTAGTGACATATAGTGCAGCATATAACATCTCTTTCATCATGGTGTTTATTTTACTTTCAGTTTTCGTTTGGTGATAGCGTCACTTTAATTGGCCTTTATTGCTCTATTTACTTAGCATTTATAGTTTTCTTTACTATGCGCTTTTCCTCAATTCTTTTACAGTTTTCCTTTACTTTTCTATTTGTTATGTATAGTTTAGTTTTGTATAGTTAGTTGCGATGTGTTAGACTTCTTGTCTAACACGGGGTACTTTTGGAATCCGATAATTTGCTAGATCCTGAGCAGTTTGTGGAGACAGGTCAGAAGGACGTACTGGAGACCCAAGAGGAGCATGTGGAGCTGTAGTGGATCGAGCACCTAGTTTTACTTTTTAGCTCATTTTAGCTTTAAAAATACACTCTTTATGTTTCTGCATTTTAAATCTATTTGTAATAAGCTTTGGATGTATTTTACTTTTCTTTTCTGAGACGAATGGCTATTACTGCTTGTGATAAATGTATTATCGATGATTTGCTTTTAGCTTCCGCACTCTATTATACTACTATACTTAGTATTGTGATGTGATCAGCATACTGGAAATGCTAATATATATTGATAACGTAGATCGGGTTCTTATTTACCTCCTTGGACCTTGTACACGTACAAGCCTAATATCTAAGATAAGCATTTCACTCTTATCTTAGGTATTGGATCTCGATCCTACTCTTAGGATTCGAGTTAGCAGCTTTCAGTATGGCTCAGTTCTTACTAGCCTATTCGGGCAGATGAGTTTTGCTTGTATACCTGGCCTTCCCGAGTAGCGCACCGCTCCGCCGCCAAGGTTGAGGTACATTACTTTTCTCTTTTGCGCGTAGTGACGGGACAGGGCGTTACAGCGCAGTAGCACTTTTCGTGCTGCAGCGCGTGATAGCGCTTTGCACGCGAAAGCTAGCGGCTAAAATATGTTCACATTTGGTATAATTCAGTCCCACTAGGGTCCAAGTGACCTTAAATTACAAAAACTGTGAAATTTTGGCCAATTTAGCAAAATTGGGCAGTTTTTAAGAAATTCTATACATTTTGTAATTTCAGGCGCTACAACGCGCTGAATCGCGCTAGAGCGCATTTCGAGCGGCAGCGCACGGGAGCGCTTTTTGCGTGATAGCGCGCAACTAAAATAGGTTCATATTTAATATAATTCAGTCCCACTAGGGTCCTAGGGACCTTACAATACCAATACCGTGAAATTTTGGCTATTTCAGCCAAAATTTGCCAATTTAAGAAATTCGAGAAATTTTGCAATTTTAGGAGTTGCAGCGCGCTGAATCGCGTTGGAGCGCTTTTCGCATGGCAATGCGTGATAATGCTTTTCGCGCTGTACTGCTCGGTAGCGCTTTTCGCGCGATAGCTCACGGTACGGCTTTTCGCGCTATAGTGCGCGGTAACACTTTTCGCGCGATAGCGCGCTTCTAAAATAGGTTTACATTTGATATAATTTAGTCCCACTAGGGTCCGAGGTACCTTAAAATACCAAAATCGTGAAGTTTTGGTCATTTCAGCCAAAACTAAGTAGTTTTTAAGAAATTCTTGGCATTTTACAGTTTCAGGCGCTGCAGCGCGCTGAATCGCGCTGAAGCATTTTTCGCGCGGGAGCGCGATAGCGTTTTTCATGCTGCAACATGCGGTAGGGCTTTTTCGGGCGGCAGCGCACGATGGCGCTTTTCGCGAGGCAGCGCGTGATAGCGCTTTTCACGCGGCAGCGCGCGATAGCGCATTTCACAGGGCAGCGCGCGATAGTGCTTTTCGCGCACCAGCTCGCGGCTAAAATAAGTTCACATTTGATATAATTCAAGCCCACTATGGTCCAACGGACCTTAAAATATAAAAACCGTGAAGTTTTGGTCATTTCAGTCAAAACTGTGCAGGTTTTAAGAAATTCTGGGCATTTTGCAATTTTAGGCGCTGCAGCTCCCTGAATCGTGCTGGAGCGCTTTTCGCGCGGAGAGCTTTTCACACTGCAGTGCCCTGTAACACTCTTCGCGCGACAGCGCGCTTCTAAAATAGGTTCACATTTGATATAATTCAGTCCCACTATGGTCCGAGGGACCTTAAAATACCAAAACCGTGAAGTTTCGGCTATTTCAGCCAAAACTATGTAGTTTTTAAGAAATTCTTGGCATTTTGCAATTTCAGGCGCTGTAGCGAGCTGAATCGCGTTGGAGCATTTTTTGCGCGGCATGTGCAGTAGCGCTTTTCGTGCTGCAGTGGGCGGTATGGCTTTTCGCATGGCAGCTCGCGGCTAAAACAAGTTCACATCTGATATAATTGAGGCCCACTAGGGTCCAAGGGACTTTAAAATAAAAAAAATCGTTAAATTTTGGCCATTTCAGTCAAAATTGGACAGTTTTTAAGAAATTATAGGTATTTTGCAATTTCAGGCGCTACAGCGCCCTGAATCGCGCTGGAGCACTTTTTGTACGGCAACGCGCAGTAGCGCTTTCTGCGTTGCAATGCTCGCTAGAGCTTTTCGCGTGGCAGCGTGCGATATCGCTTTTCACGCTAAAGCGCGTTGCTAAAATAGGTTCGCATTTGATATAATTCAGTTCAATAGGGTCATAGGGACCTTAAAATACCAAAATCGTGAACTTTTGGCCATTTTAGTCAAAACTGGGCAGTTTTTAAGAAATTCTATGCATTTTACAATTTCAGGCACTGCAGTGCACTGAATAGCGCTGGAGCGCTTTCCCATCTGCAGTGCGCGGGAGCGCTGTTCGTGCTGCAGTGCTCGGTAGCTCTTTTCGCGCAGTAGGGCTTTTCGCGCAGTAGCGCTTTTCGCGCAGTACTGCTTTTCGCGCAGCACCACACAACTAAAATAGGTTTACATTTGATATAATTATGTCCCACTAGGGTCCTAGGGACCTTAAAATACTAAAACTGTGATATTTTGGCCATTTCAACTAAAATTGTGCAGTTTTTAAGAAATTATACGCATTTTGCAATTTTAGGCGTTGCAGTGTGCTGAATCGCGCGATATTACGTGGCAGCGCTTTTCGTGCTGCACAACGCGATAGCGCTTTTACACAGCAGCGCGCGGCTAAAATAAGTTCATATTTAATATAATTCTGTCCTACTAGGGTCGTAGGGACCTTAAGATTCCAAAATTGTGAAATTTTGGCTATTTCAGCCAAAACTGGGCAATTTTTAAGAAATTCTATGCATTTTCCTATTTCAAGCGCTGCAGCACGTTGAATCGCGTTGGAGCGCTTTTCGCACGGTAGCGCGTGGGAGCGCTTTTCGCGCTACAGTGCGTGGTAGCCCTATTTGCGCGGCAGCGCGCTTCTACAATAGGTTCACATTTGATGTAATTCTATCCCACTTGGGTCCGAGGGACCTTAAAATACCAAAATCGTGAAGTTTTGGACATTTCAGCCAAAACTAACTAGTTTTAAGAAATTCTTGGTATTTTGCAATTTCAGGTGCTACAGCGCGCTGAATCGCGCTGGAGCATTTTTCATGTGGGAGCGTGCAGTAGCATTTTTCGCACTGCAGCGTGCGATAGCGCTCTTCGCGCGGCAGCACGCGATGGCGCTTTTTGTGTGCTAGCTCGCGGCTAAAATAAGTTCACATTTTATATAATTCAAGCCCACTAGGGTCCAAGGGACCTCAAAATACAAAAATCGTGATGTTTTGGCAATTTCAGTCAAACTGGGTAGTTTTTGAGAAATTCTAGGCATTTTGCAATTTCAGGCGCTGCAGCTCGTTGAATCGCGCTAGAGCGCTTTTCGCACGGCAGCGCGCGGGAGAGCTTTTCGCACTACAGTGCGCGGTGGCACTTTTTGTGCGGTCGTGCGCTGCTAAAATAAGTTCGCATTTGATATAATTCAGTCTCACTATGATCTGAGGGACCTTAAAATACCAAAACCGTATAGTTTTGGCTATTTCACCCAAAATTAAGTAGTTTTAAAGAAATTCTTGGCATTTTACAATTTGAGGCGCTGCAGCGCGCTGAATAGCACTGGAGCGTTTTTTGCGCAGTAGCGCGAAGTAGTGCTTTTCGTGCTACAGCACTCGATATGGCTTTTCGCATGGCAGCTCGCAGCTAAAACAAGTTTACATCTGATATAATTCAGGCCTACTAGGGTCCAAGGGACCTTAAAATACAAAAACCGTAAAGTTTTGGCCATTTCAGTCAAAATTGAGCGGTTTTTAAGAAATTCTAGGCATTTTGGAATTTTAGGCGCTGCAGCACGCGGAATCGCGTTGGAGCACTTTTCGCGCGGTGACGCCAGTAGCGCTTTTTACGTTGCAATGCTCGCTAGCACTTTTCACGTGGCAGCGCGCGGTATCGCTTTTCGCGCTCCAGCGCGTGGCTAAAATAGGTTAACATTTGATATAATTTAGCCCACTATGGTCCTAGGGATCTTAAAATACTAAAACCGTGAAGTTTTGGCCATTTCAGTCAAACCTTGGCAGTTTTTTAAGAAATTCTAGGCATTTTGCAATTTCAGGCGCTACAGTGCGCTGAATCGCACTGGAGCACTTTTCGCGCAGCAGCGTGTGGGAGCGCTTTTCACACTGCAGTGCATGGTAGCGCTTTTCGCACAGCACCACACGGTTAAAATAGGTTAACATTTGATATAATTATGTCCCACTAGGGTCCTAGGGACCTTAAAATACTAAAACCGTGAAATTTTGGCCATTTCGGCAAAAACTGTGCAGTTTTTAAGAAATTATAGGCATTTTGCAATTTCAGGTGCTGCAGCGCGCTGGATCGCGCTGGAGCGCTTTTCACGCGGCATTGTACGGTAGCGCTTTTCATGCTGCACAATGCGGTAGCACTTTTACGCAGCATTGCGCTGCTAAAATAAGTTCACATTTGATATAATTCTATCCCAGTAGGGTCCGAGGGACCTTAAGATTCCAAAACCATGAAATTTTGGCCATTTCAGCCAAACTTGGGCAGTTTTAAGAAATGTTATGCATTTTGCAATTTCAAGCGCTGCAGCGCATTGAATCGCGCTGGAGCGCTTTTCGCATGGTAGTGCATGGAAGCGCTTTTTGCGCTACAGTGCGCGGTAGCACTTTTTGCGCGACAGCGCACTTCTAAAATAAGTTCACATTTGATATAATTCAGTCCCACTAGGGTTCGAGGGAACTTAAAATCCCAAAACCGTGAAGTTTTGGCCATTTCAGCCAAAACTAAGTAGTTTTTAAGAAAATCTTGACATTTTGCAATTTCAAGCGCTGCAGCGAGCTGAATCGCGCTGGACCATTTTTTGTGCGGCAGCGTACAGTAGTGCTTTTCGTGCTGCAGCGCTCGATATGGCTTTTCGCATGGCAGCTCGCGGCTAAAACAAGTTCACATCTGATATAATTCAGGCCCACTAGGGTCCAAGGGACCTTAAAATACAAAAACCATTAAGTTTTGGCCATTTCAGTTAAAATTGGGCAGTTTTTAAGAAATTATAGGCATTTTGCAATTTCAGGCGCTACAGTGCCCTGAATCGCGCTGGAGCGCTTTTCGCACGGCAACGCGCAGTAGCGCTTTTTGCGTTGCAGTGCTCGCTAGCGCTTTCGTGTGGCACTGCGTGGTATCGCTTTTCGCGCTCAAGCGCGTGGCTAGAATAGGTTCGCATTTGATATAATTCAGTTCAATAGGGTCCTAGGGACCTTAGAATACCAAAATCGTGAACTTTTGGCCATTTTAGTCAAAACTAGGCAGTTTTTAAGAAATTTTAAGCATTTTGCAATTTCAGGCACTGCAGTGCACTGAATCGCGCTGGAGCGCTTTCCCAGCTGCAGCGCGCGGGAGCGATGTTCGCGCTCAGTGCTCGGTAGCGCTTTTCGCGCAGTAGCACTTTTCGCGCAGGAGCGCTTTTCGTGCAACACCACACAGCTAAAATAGGTTCACATTTGATATAATTATGTCCCACTGGGGTCCTAGGGACTTATACGCATTTAGCATTTAGCAATTTTAGGCGTTGCAGTGCGCTGAATCGCGCTGGAGCGCTTTTCGCGAGGCATTGCGTTGCAGCGCTTTTTGCGCTGCACAATGCGGTAGCGCTTTTACGCAGCAGCGCGCGGCTAAAATAAGTTCACATTTGATATAATTCTATCCCACTAGGGTCGTAGGGACGTTAAGATTCCAAAACTATGAAATTTTGACTATTTCAGCCAAAACTGGGCAGTTTTAAGAAATTCTATGCATTTTGCTATTTCAAGCGCTGCAGCGCGTTGAATCGCGTTGGAGGGCTTTTTGCACGGTAGCGCATGGGAGCGCTTTTCGCGCTACATTGCGCGGTAGCACTTTTCGCGCGGCAGCGCCTTTCTAAAATAGGTTCACATTTGATGTAATTCTGTCCCACTTGGATCCGAGGGACCTTAAAATACAAAAATCGTGAAGTTTTGGCCATTTCAGCCAAAACTAAGTAGTTTTAAGAAATTCTTGGCATTTTGCAATTTCAGGTGATGCAACGCGCTGAATTGCACTGGAGCATTTTTCGCGCGGGAGCACGCAGTAGCGTTTTTTGAACTGCAGCGCGCGATAGCCCTCTTCGCGTTGCAGCGCGCGATAGCGCATTTCGCGCGGGAGCGCGCGATGGCGCTTTTTGCGCGCCAGCTCGCGGCTAAAATAACTTCACATTTTATGTAATTCAAGCCCACTATGGTCCAAGGGACCTCAAAATACAGAAACCGTGAACTTTTGGCCATTTCAGTCAAAACTGGGAAGTTTTTAAGAAATTCTAGGCATTTTGCAATTTCAAGCGCTGCAGCTCGCTGAATCGCGCTAGAGCGCTTTTCACGCGGTAGCGCGCGGGAGAGCTTTTCGCACTGCAGTGCGCTTCTATAATAAGTTCGCATTTGATATAATTCAATCCCACTATGGTCCGAGGGACCTTAAAATACCAAAACTGTGAAGTTTTGGCTATTTCAGCCAAAATTAAGTAGTTTTAAAGAAATTCTTCATTTTGCAATTTGAGGCGCTACAGCGCGCTGAATAGCACTGGAGCGTTTTTTGCGTGGCAGCGCGAAGTAGTGCTTTTCGGGCTGCAGCGATCGATATGGCTTTTTGCATGGCTGCTCGCGGCTAAAACAAGTTTACATCTGATATAATTCAGACCCACTAGGGTCCAAGGGACCTTAAAATACAAAAACCGTGAAGTTTTGGCCATTTCAGTCAAATTGGGCGGTTTTTAAGAAATTCTAGGCATTTTGCAATTTCAGGCGCTGAAGCGCGCTGAATCGCGTTGGAGCTCTTTTCGCGTGGCAACGCGCAGTAGCGCTTTTTGCGTTGTAGTGCTCGCTAGCGCTTTTCGCGCGGTAGAGCGTGGTATCGCTTTTCGCGCTCCAGCGCATGGCTAAAATAGCTTCACATTTGATATAATTCAGCCCACTATGGTCTTAGGGATCTTAAAATACTAAAATTGTGAAGTTTTGGCGATTTCAGTCAAACCTGGGCAATTTTTAAGAAATTCTAGGCATTTTGCAATTTCAGGCGCTGCAGCGCGCTGAATCACACTGGAGCACTTTTCGCGCGGTAGCACTTTTCGCGCGACAGCATGTGGGAGCGCTTTTCACGCTGCAGTGCATGGTAGCACTTTTCGCGCAGTACCACACGGCTAAAATAGGTTCACATTTGATATAATTAAGTCCCATTATGGTCCTAGGGACCTTAAAATACTAAAACCGTGAAATTTGGGCCATTTCGGCCAAAACTGTGCAGTTTTTAAGATATTATAGGCATTTTGCAATTTCAGGCACAGCAGCGCCTGGATCGCGCTGGAGCGCTTTTCACGCGGCATTGCGCGGTAGCGCTTTTCGTGCTGCACAATGCGGTAGCACTTTTATGCAGCATTTCGCGACTAAAATAAGTTCACATTTGATATAATTCTGACCCAGTAGGGTCCTAGGGACCTTAAGATTCCAAAACTGTGAAATTTTGGCCATTTCAGCCAAAACTGGGCAGTTTTAAGAAATTTAATACATTTTGCAATTTCAAGCACTGTAGCGCACTGAATCGCGCTGGAACATTTTTCGCACGGTAGTGCGCTGAAGCGCTTTTTGCGCTACAGTGCGCGGTAGCCCTTTTTGCGCGGCAGCGCACTTCTAAAATAGGTTCACATTTGATATAATTCAGTCCCACTAGGGTTCAAGGGAACTTAAAATCCCAAAACAGTAAAGTTTTGGCAATTTCAGCCAAAATTGAGTAGTTTTTAAGATATTCTTGGCATTTTGCAATTTCAGGCGCTGCAGCACGCTGAATCGCGCTAGAGCATTTTTCGCGCGGCAGCGCGCAGGAGCATTTTTTGTGCTGCAACGCGCGGTATGGCTTTTTGCACGGCAGCGCGCGATAGCGCTTTTCGCGCGGCAGCTCGTGGCTAAAACAAGTTTACATTTGATATAATTCAAGCCCACTAGGGTCCAAGGGACCTTAAAATATAAAAACTATAAAGTTTTGGCCATTTCAGTCAAAACCGGGCAAATTTTAAGAAATTCTAGGCATTTTGCAATTTCAGGCGCTGCAGCGCGCTGAATCGCGCTGGAGAGCTTTCCGCGCGGCAATGCGCAATAGCACTTTTTGCGTTGCAGTGCTCGCTAGTGCTTTACATGCGGCAGCGTGCGGTATCGCTTTTTGCGCTCCAGCACGCGGCTAAAATAGGTTCACATTTGATATAATTCAGTCGAATTGGGGTCCTAGGGACATTAAAATACCAAAACCGTGAAGATTTAGTCATTTCAGCCAAATCTAAGCAGTTTTTAAGAAATTATTAGCATTTTGCAATTTCAGGCACTGCAGCGCGCTGAATCGCGCTGGAGCGCTTTTCGCGCGGCAGCACGCAGGAGCGCTTTTCGCGCGGCAGCTCATGGCTAAAACAGGTTCATATTTGATATAATTTAGTCCCACTAGGGTCCAAGATATCTTAAAATACCAAAACCGTGAAAGTTTGGTCGTTTCAGCCAAAACTGTGCAATTTTTAGAAAATTCTAGGCATTTTGTATTTTCAGGCGCTGCAGCGCGCTGAATCGCGCTGGAGCTCTTTTCGAGCGGCACCATGCGGGAGTGCTTTTCACGCTACAGCGCGCAATAGCGCTTTTTGCGCAAGAGCGCGCAACCAAAATAGGTTCACATTTGATATAATTCAGTCCCACTAGGGTCCTAGGGACCTTAAAATATCAAAACTGTGAAATTTTAGCTATTTTTGTCAAAATTGGGCAATTTTAAAGAAATTCTAGGCATTTTGTAATTTCAGGCACTGCAGCGCGCTTAATCGCGCTGAAGCGCTTTTTGAGCAACAGCACGCGGGAGCGCTTTTCACGCGGCAGCGCGCGGTAGCGCTTTTCGCGCGCGGTAACGCGTAACTAAAATAAGTTCACATTTGATATAATTCAGTCCCACTAGGGCCCAAGGGATCTTAAAATCCAAAAGCGTGAAGTTTTTGCCATTTCTTACTAAACTGCACAGTTTTTAAGGAATTCTGGGCATTTTTCAATATCAGTCATTAAAGCGTGCTGCAAAGCGCTGGAGCGCGCTGTAGCACTTTTCGTGCTGCAGTGTGCTGGAGCGCTTTTCGCCTGGTAGCACTTTTTTGCATAGTAGCGCGTAGCTAAAATAGGTTCACATTTGATAAAATTGAGTCCCACTAGGGTCCTAGGAACCTTAAAGTACCAAAACCGTGAAGTTTTAGCCATTTCAGCCAAAACTAAGCAGTTATTAAGAAATTCTTGGCATTTTGCAATTTCAAGTGCTGCAACGCGCTGAATCGCGTTGGAGCGTCATTCGCGCGGGAGCACTTTTCACGCAGTAGTGCTTTTTGCGCGGCAATGAGAGGTAGAGCTTTTCGTGCCGCAGCGCGCGGTAGCGCTTTTCGCACTGCAGTGCGTGGCTAAAATAGGTTGACCTTTAATATAATTCAATCTCGTTAGGGTCCAAGGGACCTTAAAATATAAAAACTGTGAAAGTTTGGCCATTTCAGCAAAAACTAAGCAATTTTTAGAAAATTCTATGCATTTTGCAATTTCAGGCGCTACAACGCGCTGAATCGCGCCGGAGAGCTTTTAGCGCGGGAGCGCTTTTAGCGCGGGAGCGCTTTTAGCGCGGGAGTGCTTTTTGCGCGGCAGCGCGTGGCTAAAATAGGTACACATTTGATATAATTCAGTCCCACTAGGGTCCAAGGGACGTTAAAATAGCAAACTGTGAAATTTGGCCATTCAAGCCAAAACTGGGCAGTTTTTAAGAAATTCTAGGCATTTTGCAATTTCAAGCACTGCATCGCGCTGAATCGCGCTGGACCGCTTTTTGCGCGATAACGCGCAGGAGCACTTTTCGCACTCAAGTGCACGGTAGCACTTTTCGTGCGTTAGCGCGCTTCTAAAATATGTTCACATTTGATATAATTCAGTCCCACTAGAGTCCGAGGGACCTTAAAATACCAAAACTGTTAAGTTTTGGCCATTTTAACCAAAACTTAGTTTTTAAGAAATTATTGGCATTTTGCAATTTCAGGCACTGCAGTGCGCTGAATCGGGCTGGAGCACTTTTGGCGCGGCAGCGCACAGTAGCATTTTTCGCGCTGTAGCGCGCGGTATGGCTTTTCACGTGGCAGCGCGCGATAGCACTTTTTGCTCGGTAGCGCGCGATAGCATTTTTTTTGCGCGGCAGCTCACAGCTAAAACAAGTTCACATCTGATATAAATCAGGCCCACTAGGGTCCAAGGGACCTTAAAATACAAAAATTGTGAAGTTTTGGCCATTTCAGTCAAAACTGGGCAGTTTTTAAGAGATTCTAGGCATTGCAATTTCAGGCGCTGAATCGCACTGGAGAGCTTTTCGCGCGGCAATGCGCAGTAGCCCTTTTCCTGTTGCAGCGCTCGCTAGCGCTTTACTCACGGCAGCGCGCGGTATCGCTTTTCGCGCTCTAGCACGCTGCTAAAATAGGTTCACATTTCATACAATTCAGTCCCACTGGATTCCTAGGGACCTTAAAATACCAAAACCATGAAGTTTTCGCCATTTCAACCAAAACTAAGCCGTTTTTAAGAAATTATTGGCATTTTGCAATTTCAGGCGCCGTAGCGCGCTTAATCGCGTTGGAGCGCTTTTTGCGTGGGAGCACTTTTCGTGCTGCAACGAAAATGGATTCACATTTGATATAATTCAGTCCCACTAGGGTCCAAGTGACCATAAAATACAAAAATCGTAAAATTTTGGCTATTCCAGCCAAAATTGTGCAGTTTTTAGGAAATTCTAGGCATTTTGCGATTTCAGGCGCTGCAGCGCGCTAAAACGCGCTGCAGCGCTTTTCATGCAGCCGCACGCGGGAGTGCTTTTCACACTGCAGCGCACAGTAGTGGTTTTCACGCGGTAGTGCGCGAATAAAATAAGTTCACATTTCATATAATTCAGTCCCACTAGGGTCCTAGTGACCTTAAAATATCAAAACTGGGAAATTTTGGCTATTTAAGCCAAAACTAGGCAGGTTTTAAGAAATTCTAGGCATTTTGAAATTTTAGGCGGTGCAGCGCGCTGAATCGCGCTGGAGCGCTTTCTGAGCAATAGCACGCGGGAGCGCTTTTTGAGCGACAGCCCGCGGGAGCGCTTTTAACGCGGCAACATGCGGTAGCGCTTTTTGCGCAGTAATCTGTAGCTAAAATAAGTTCACATTTGATATAATTCAGTCCCACTAGGGTCCAACGGACCTTAAAATACCAAAATCATGAAGTTTTGGCCATTTCTACCAAAACTGCATTATTTTTAAGGAATTCTAGGCATTTTTCAATTTCAGTCATTACAACGTGCTGCAAAGCGCTGGAGCACTTTTCGCACGGCAGCGCTTTTCGCGCTGCAGCGCTTTTCACTCTGCAGCGCACTAGAGCGTTGTTCGTGCGGTAGCACTTTTCGCGTGGTAGAGCTTTTTCGCACGGTAGCGCGCAGCTAAAATAGGTTCACATTTCATATAATTCAGTCCCACTAGGGTCCTAGTGACCTTAAAATACCAAAATCGTGAAGTTTTGGCCATTTCAGTCAAAACTGGGAAGTTTTTAAAAAATTCTATACATTTTGCAATTTCAGGCGCTATAGCGCGCTGAATCGCGCTGGAGCGCCTTTCGCGCGGTAGGGCTTTTCGCGCTACAGAGCTTGGGAGCGCTTTTCGCGAGGTAGCTCTTTTCTCGCTCTAGTGCGCGGCAACAATAGATTCACATTTGAAATATTTCAGTCTTGCTAGGTCCTAGGGACCTTAAAATACCAAAACCATGAAATTTTAGCTATTTCACCCAAAACTGGGTAGTTTTTATGAAATTCTAAGCATTTTGTAATTTCAGGCACTGCAGCACGCTGAATCGCGTTGGAGCGCTTTTCGCGCTGCAGTGTGACAGACTGTAAATACACGTCTGCGCTTGCACGCAAGTGTACGTGGTCTGAAGTAATAAGTGGAAAGTATGACTTTCCGAGAATTTATCGAACCACAGAGAATTGGTTGATTTAGCACTAAAGTATATCTATTCTCACTAATGTTTAAGCTATAGTATGTATTGGTTGGATGGTCTAAAATTACCACAAATATTCACTAAGTAAATAACAAGATTTAAAGAAAGAGGAGAGTTGGGCCCATCCCACATGCAAT
Organism: Gastrodia elata; assembly: GCA_016760335.1. Classification (NCBI taxonomy): domain Eukaryota; kingdom Viridiplantae; phylum Streptophyta; class Magnoliopsida; order Asparagales; family Orchidaceae; genus Gastrodia; species Gastrodia elata. Next base: position 138,354 of record JACERR010000043.1, on the reverse strand, counting down.
GATATAATATTTGTATAGATTTGTTTCTCAAGCTTTATTATTTAGTTTAATTGAAATAAGGTGCATATTGTTGTTCTTTAGTCTAGCTCAAAGGCTTACAAGTTCAAATCTCATGCACAAAATGAACTCACATTCGGTTGTACTTTAGCACAAAGATTATTGTAAGATTCCTGAGATTTAAAGTTAATTCACTTTCTCCTTATTTAAGGAGAGTTTAAATTTTCTTAAATCTTAGGATCTCACAAGAATTGATTTTCCACTACGAGCATCACTTCGCATCTCACATAGCTGAGATGAGAGAATCACATGTTGGGCTCAATGACTATGTCACTTAGTTCACGAGCACTCACCACTTCATTACTCAATCTCAATTATGTGGAGCTATGGAGCTCATTTAGTGGGTCTTAGCATCACTTACATCAACTCTTAGATTGAGCTTAGGTTGAGGTGCATTGAGCTCAAGAACCTTCTCACATAGTTCTAAGCTTCCATGCACTCAAAATCTAGCATCTAACCTAAGGTGAGCTATGGAGCAAAAGACAATTAGATCTTGGATTTTTTTAGTTCTTTTTTCATAAACTCATCAAGACTAATTGAGATGAAAATTTCTTAGTAAGGCATTAAAATCACAAATACATTATGCTTGAGGGAAAATACTTATACATCAATATTACATCATGCATCATGGGACTTCATCCCAGCCTTCCCCAAGGGGAGTTAGCTACTCGTTACACAAGTAAATAAGGAAGACCCATACATAGATAAAGACCCTTTCATGATCACTAAAAAGAAAATACAAGATTGAGTTTAGAAGATACTAGGAACGCTCTGTAGAAGTTCTCCGGAATTCTTCTTCTCATTCTAATTATCCTTTCCTTAGATTGCTAGTGCTTCCTTCTTCCTCTTCTCCCATTGCAAAAGCTTGCCTTGCCACCCTTGGGGAGTTCTCTCTTCCTTTGGCTCTCCTCCTTACTTAGGGAATTTTTGCTTAAATTGTGAACCCTCCTCTAGTCAAGAGTAGGGGTATTTATAGGAGAGGGGGGGGGGCTGAATTCCTCCCTTCAATTGCAACCAGATTTTCCATAAATGATTTTGATTTTATCATTGCAATATTTTTCCATTAATGGTGAGGTGACAAAAATCTCATTCCTTTATCCAAAATATCACCTCAAAGCTTCCCTTTTTAACAAAAAATGACTGCTACAGGAAAAGGTGGCTGGAGACAAAATTCAGGATAGAGGTCATGTCTCCAGTCGTATTAAATGCAGTGTATGGGCAAAAATTCGGCGGGCCGCTACAGTGCGTTGTAGCGTGCACTCCGGAATTCTTCTTCTCCTTCTAATTATCCTCTCCTTAGGTTGCTAATGCTACCTTCTTCCTCCTCTCCCTTTGCAAAAGCTTGCCTTTCCACCTTTGAAAAGTTCTCTCTTCCTTTGGCTCTCCTCCTTTCTTAGGGAATTTTTGCTAAAATTGTGAACCCTCCACTAGTCAAGAGGAGGGGTATTTATAGGAGGGGGGGGCTGAATTCCTCCCTTCAATTGCAACCAAATTTTTCATAAATAATTCTGATTTCATTATTGCAATGTTTTTCCATTATTGGTGAGGTGACAAAAATCTCATTTCTTTACCCAAAACATCACCTCAAAGCTTCCCTTTATAACAAAAAAAATGGCTGCTGCAGGAAAAGGTGGCTGGAGACAAAATTCAGGATAGAGGTCATGTCTCCAGCCGCATTAAATGCAGTGTCTGGGCAAAAATTCGGCGGGCCGCGGCAGCGCGCTGCGGCGTGCTTTAGCTTACCCAGGTCTCTAACATAATAGCCAAGTCCCCCGCAGTAGACCGCTACAGCGCGCGACCGCGCGCTATAGCGGGGAATTCCGCAAAAATACTATTCAATTAGTTATTTTTTTAGATTTTAGAGGAAAGAAATATTTCTGCGGCAGACCGCTGCAGCGCGCGACCGTTGCGCTGTATCGGTAAATTCCGCGAAAAAAACACTGTTCAATTAGTTGGGCGGCCCGATTATATCGCCAATTCCTCCGAGATAAACCGCTGCAGCGCGCGACCGCGGGCTGTAGCGGTGAATTCCGCGAAAAACACTGTTCAATTAGTTGGGCGGGCCTGATTATAAAGTCAAGTACTTTCGCGGTAAAACCGCTGCAGCGCGCGACTGTGCGTTGTAGCGTTGAATTCCGCAAAAAAATACTGTTCAATTAGTTGAGCCTCCATTTAATAATCATAAATGTTTCCATGATAAACCGCTGCAGCGCGCGACTGCACGCTGTCGCGGTGAATGTTGCAAAAAACACTATTTAATTAGTTTTTATAAAGTCCATATATTTCCGCTGCAACCGGCTGCGGTGCGCGATCACGCGCTGCAGTGGTTTTCCTTTAGTAATTTTTAAAAACCTGCAGAAATGCCTTAAAATTCCTTTGAATTCCATTTCCCTGAAAAAGATAGAAAAATTGATTTTAGGAGCAGCATAAAGATCTTAAATAGATGAATTTTCCCCTTTATTTTAGATATAATTTATGGATTCATCACTGTGCTCGGTAGTGCTTTTCGCGCGATAGTGTGCGATAGCCTTATTTGCGTTTTAGAGCGCGGCTACAATAGGTTCACATTTAATATAATTCAGTCCGTTAGGGCTCTAGGGACCTTAAAATACCAAAACTGTAAAGTTTTGGCCATTTTAGTCAAAACTGGGCAGTTTTTAAGAAATTCTAGGCATTTTGCAATTTCAGGCGCTGCAGCGCGCTGAATCGCGCTGAAGCGCTTCTTTTGCGGCAACGCGCGATAGCACTTTTCGCATGGCAGCGCACGGGAGCGCTTTTCGCGCTGTAAACGGGTGGTAGCGCTTTTCGCATGGCAGCGCGCTAGAGCGCTTTTCGCGCTGTAATGGGCGGTAGCGCTTGTCGTGCGGCAGAGCGTGGCTAAAATAAGTTCACATTTGATATAATTCAGCCCCATTAGGGTCATAGGGACCGGTTTTGGAATTTCAGCCAAAACAGGGCAGTTTTTAAGAAATTCTAGGCATTTTACAATTTCAGGCGCTGTGGCGCGCTGAATTGTGGTGGAGCGCTTTTCAAGCGGCAGCGCGCGAGAGCGCTTTTCGCGCGGTAGCCCTTTTCGCACAGCAACGCGCGGCTAAAATAGGTTCACATTTGATATAATTCAGTCCCATTAGGGTCCTAGGGACCTTAAAATACAAAACCGTGAAGTTTTGGCCATTTCAATAAAAACTGGGCAGTTTTTAAGAAATTATAGGCATTTTGCAATTTCAGGCGCTACAGCGCGCTGAATCGCGTTGGAGCACTTTTCGCGCGGTAGCGCTTTTCACACGGCAGCGCGAGGAGCACTTTTCGCGCTGTATTGGCCGGTAGCGTTTTTTGCGCGGTAGCGTGCTGCTAAAATAAGTTCACACTTGAGATAATTCAGTCCCACTAGGGTCCTAAGGACCTTAAAATACCAAAATTGTGAAATTTGGCGATTTCAGCCAAGACTAGGCTGTTTTTAAGAAATTCTATGCATTTTGCAATTTCAAGTGTTGCAGCGCGCTGAATCGCGTTGGAGCGCTGAATCGTGCTGGAGCGCTGTTCGAGCTGCAGCATGCGGGAGCGCTTTTCGTGATGCAATGCGTGGTAGTGCGTGACTACAATAGGTTCACATTTGATGTAATTGAGTCTCGCTAGGGTACTAAGGCCCTTAAAATACCAAAACCGTGAAGTTTTGTGCATTTCAATCAAAACTGAGCAGTTTTAAGAAATTTTAGGCATTTTGCAATTTCAGGCGCTGCTGCGCGCTGAATCACGCTGGAGCTCTTTTCGCGCTGCAGCGCGCGGGGCTGCTTTTTGCACTGCAGTGCACGATAGCCTGTTTCGCATGGCAGCGCACTTCTAAAATAGGTTCACATTTGATATAATTCAGTCCCACTAGGGTCCGAGGGACCTTAAAATACCAAAAGCGGGAAGTTTTGGCCATTTTAGCCAAAACTGGGCAGCTTTTAAGAAATTCTAGCCATTTTGCAATTTCAGACACTTCAGCACGCTAAATTGCGCTAGAGCGCTTTTCGCGCGACAGCGCTGTTCGTATGGTAGCGCGCGGGAGCGCTTTTCACGTTGTAGTGGGCGGTAGCGCTTTTCGTGCGTCTAAAAGAAGTTCACATTTGATATAATTCAGACCCACTAGGGTCGAAGGGACCATAAAATACCAAAACTATGAAATTTTGGCCATTCAAGCCCAAACTGGGCAGTTCTTAAAAAATTCTAAGCATTTTGCAATTTCAGGCGCTGCAGTGCACGGAATTGCGCTGGAGCGCTTTTCGAGCGGCAGCGCGCGGGAGCACTTTTCGTGCGGTACCATTTTTCACGCAGCAATGCGCGGGTAAAATAGGTTAACATTTGATATAATTCAGTCCCACTAGGGTCCAAGCGACCTTAAAATATAAAAAACCGTGAAATTTTGGTCATTTCAGCCAAAATTATGCAATTTTTAGGAAATTCTAGGCATTTTGCAATTTCAGGCGCTGCAGCGCGCTGAATCGTGCTGGAGCGCTTTTCACGTGGCAGCGCACGAGAGTGCTTTTCGCACTGCAGTGCGCGGTAGCCCTTTTTGCGCGGCAGTGCGCTTCAAAAATAGGTTCACATTCGATCTAATTCAGTCCCACTATGGTCAGAGGGACCTTAAAATACCAATACCGTGAAGTTTTGGCCATTTCAGCCAAAACTGGCTGTTTTTAAGAAATTCTAGGCATTTTGCAATTTCTGGCGCTGCAGCGCGCTGAATCACGCTAAGGTGCTTTTCGCGAGGCACCCCGCGATAGCGCTTTTCGCACGGCAGCGCGCGGGAGCGCTTTTCGCGCGGCAGCGCGTGGCTAAAATAAGTTTACATTTGATAAGATTCAGTCCCCTTACGGTCCTAGGGACCTTAAAATACCAAAATCGTGAAATTTTGGCCATTTCTGCCAAAACTAGGCAATTTTTAAGAAATTCTAGGCATTTTGCAATTTCAGGCGCTGCAGCTCACTGAATTGCGTTGGAGAGCTTTTCGAGCGATAGCACGCGGGAGCGCTTTTCGCGTTGTAGAACGCGGTAGCGCTTTTCACGCGGTAACGCGCGGCTAAATTCTGTACACATTTAATATAATTCAGTTCCACCGGGACTAAGGGATCTTCAAATACTAAAACAGTGAAATTTTGGCCATTTAAGCCAAAACTGAGCAGTTTTTAAGAAATTCTAGGCATTTTGCATTTTCAGGCACTGCAGCACGCTGAATCGCACTAGAGTGCTTTTCGAGGGGTGGCGCGCGATAGCGCTTTTTGTGCGGTGGCGCGTAATAGCGCTTTTCGCGCCGTAAGGCGCAGCTAATATAGGTTCAGATTTGATATAATTCAGTCCCGCTAGGGTCCTAGGGACCTTAAAATATAAAACCGTGAAGTTTTGGTCATTTCAGTAAAAACTAGGCAGTTTGTAAGAAATTCTAGGTATTTTACAATTTCAGGCGCTGCAGTGCGCTGAATCGCATTGGAGCGTTTATCGCGCGGTAGCACTTTTCACAATACAGTGCTCGATACTACTTTTTGCGTGGCAGCGCGCGGTAGCGCTTTTTGCGCTCTAGCGCGTGGCTATAATAGGTTCACACTTGATATAATTCAGTCCCACCAAGGTCCTACGAACAATAAATACCGAAACCGTGAAGTTTTAACCATTTTAGCCAAAACTGGATAGTATTTAAGAAATTCTAGTCATTTTGCAATTTCAAGCGCTGCAGCGCGCTGAATCGTGCTGGAGCGCTTTTGGCGTGGTAGCGTTTTTCGCATGGCAGCGCACGAAAGCACTTTTTACGCGATAACGTGTGACTAAAATAAGTTCACATTTAATATAATTCAGTCCCACTAGGGTCCAAGGGACCTTAAAATACAAAAATTATGAAATTTTAGCCATTCAAGCCAAAGTTGGGCAGTTTTTAAGAAATTCTAGGCATTTTGCAATTTCAGGCGCTGCAGCGCGCTGAATCGCGCTGGAGTGCTGTTCGAGCGGCAGCGCACGGGAGCGCTTTTCGCGCTGCAGCGTGCGGTAGCGCTTTTCGTGCGGCAACGCACGGCTAAAATAAGTTCACATTTGATATAATTCAGTCCCACTAGGGTCCTAGGGACCTTAAAATACAAAATCGTGAAGTTTTGGCAATTTCAGTAAAAACTGTGGAGTTTTTTAGCAATTTTAGGCATTTTGCAATTTCAGGCGCTGCAGCGCACTAAATCGCGCTGGAGCGCTATTCGTGCGGTAACGAACTGTAGCGTTTTTTGCATGCAGCGTGCAGCTGAAATAAGTTTACATTTGATATAATTCAGTCCTACTAGGGTCCTAGGGACCTTAAAATATCAAAACCGTTAAATTTTGGCGATTACAGCCAAAACTGGGCAGTTGTTAAGAAATTCTAGGTATTTTGCAATTTCAGGTGCTTGACAGACTATAAATACACGTCTACGCTTACACGCAAGTGTACGTGGTCTAAAGTAATAAGTGGAAGTGTGACTTTCCTGGAATTTATCGATCCTCAGAGAATTGGTTGATTTGGCATTATGGTGTAGCTATTCTCACTAAAGTTTAAGCTATAGTATGTATTGGATGAGTGGTTTAAAATTAGTACAAATATTTATTAAGTAAAAATAGCAAGATTTAAGAAAGAGGAGAGTTGGGGCCATCCCACATGCCATGATATAATATTCATGTAGATTGGTTTCTCAAGCTTTATCATTTAATTTAATTAAAATCAAGTGCACATTGTTGTCCTTGAGTCTAGCTCAAGGTCTTACAAGTTTAAATCTCGTGCACAAAATGAACTTATATTCGGTTCTACTTTGGCACAAAGAATCTTGTAAGATTCTTTCGATTTAAATTTTAATCTTATTCTCTTGATCAAGGAGAGCTTGATTTCTTAAACCTTCGGATCTTACAAGTATTTATTTCAACTACGAGCATCACTCGCATCATACATAGTTGAGATGATGGATTCACATGCTGGGCTCAACGATTATGTGACTTAATTTATGAGAACTCAACACTTCCTTCCTCTACCTCAATTATGTTGAACTAAGGAGCTCATTTAGTGGATCTTAGCATCACTTGTATCAACTCTTTGGTTGAGCTTAGATTGAGGTGCATTGAGCTTATGAGCTTTCTTATTCATGCACTCACAATCTAGCATCTAACCTAAGGTGAGCTAAGGAGCACAAGACAATTAATTCTTAGAGTTTGTTTTTTTTTTTAGATCTTTTCTCATAATCACATTCAAGACTAATTAGACAAAAATTTCTTAGTAAGGTATTAAAATTACAAACAAATTATGCTTGAGGTAAAACATTCATACATTAATATTACATCATGCAAATGGGATTTCACCCCCAACCCTCCCCAAGAGAGTTTAGCTACTCATTGCACAAGAAAAGAAGAAAAACACATACATGGATAAAGACCCTTTCATGGTCAACAAAAAATAAATACAAGAGTGGAGTTTAGAAGATACTAGAAATACTCCGTAGAAGTTCTCCGGAATCCTTCTTCTCCTTCTCAATATTCCCTCCTTAAGTCTCTAGTGTTGCCTTCTTCCTCCTCTTCCAAAGCAAGAGCTTGCCTTGCCACCCTTGAGGAGTTTCTCTTTTCCCTTGGCTCTCCTCCTTACATAGTAGAATTTGGTTAAAATTGTGAACTCTTCTCTAGTCAAGAGGAGGGGTATTTATAGGAAGGGGGGCTGCCATCCTTCTCTTCATTTCAAACCAGTTTTTCCATATAAAAATTTGAATTCATTATGACAATAACCTCCATTTATGGTGAGGTGACAATAATCTTCAATTGTTTACCCAGAACATCACCTCAAAGCTTCCTTTTTCAAATGAAATGGGCTGCAGCATGGAATGATGGCTGGGGACAAAATGCAGGATTGAGGTCTTGTCCCCAGCCGCAATAAATGCATGTCTGGAAAATTTTTGCGGTGGGCCGCGGCAGCGCGCTGTGGCGCGCTGCGGCAAGTAAAGATCCCTGGCACATTTGCCAAGTCCCACGCTGTCGCGCGCTACCGCGTTTGAGCTTTGGAAGATGTCCCACTACATACTGCTATAGCGCGCGACCGCGCGCTGTACGGGTCATTCCGCAAAAAATACTGTTCAATTACTTCTCTTTTCATTTTTTCAAGTAAAAATATTTCTGCAGCAGACCACTGCAGCGCGTGACTGCGTGCTGTAGCGGGTCATTCCGCAAAAAATACTGTTCAATTAGTTGAGTCCCCTGTTTGTATAGTTTAGAAATAATTCCGTTGCAGACCGCGCGCTGTAGCGGGTCATTCCGCGATTACTGTTCAACTAGTTTATGCAATCAATTATATATAGTTTAGAGGTTTCCGCTGCGGCGCACGGTAGCGCACAGCAGCGTGCTGTAGCAGATTCCTTTAATAAATTTTAAAAACTCTGCAGAAATGCCTTAGAACTCCTTTGGATTCCATTTCCTTGAAAAAGATAGAAAAATTTGATTTAGGAGCATCATAAAGATCTTAAATAAATGAATTTTCCCCTTTATTTAGATATAATTAATGGATTCATCACACCCCCACACTTAAATTCTTGCTCATCCTCGAGTAAGCTCAAAATGATAATTTTTTTCTATTTTGGAGGAATGAAAGTCACAATAATGTACATAAAGTAAGTATAAGTCAAAATATGTGCATGGCAAAAAATGAAATGAACATTGTAGCAACATTAATATTTTCAATTGTGGCACTAAGGTGGTTTAATCAATGAATCTCCAAATATTTGAGTTTTCAATGCTTGAAATTAGGTGATGGGTACAATTATTATAGACTTTAAGACTAAAGAAATGGTTAGGGATTCCTAGAGTTGTGCCATATGTGCTCCTTCTTATGAATCACAAAGATGAAAAGTTTAAAGGAGAGATATTTTTCTTCATCCTTTCTCATTTTATTCATTTGGGAGAGATATTTTTCATCATCCATGTGAAGATGGTCAAATGGTCTTCCCTATGCCATAAATGTGGTGATCCATGTGAAGGTGGGGGGGAGGAGGGGGGGCAGCCTTTCCAGCATTCTTTTGACTGCCTTGGGAACCCAAAAGGTCATGACTTGTTGACTGCATATTCCCAAGGCAGGGAAAAATTTTCTGAATCTGGGCAAACCGCTGCAGACCGCTGCAGCGCGCGGTCGCGGATTTAAGCGCGCAAGGAAAAGAAATTGGGTCCACGAACCGTCGCGATGCACATCACATGCGGTTTGCCCGCTGCAACGCATTGTCGTGAAATTTTCGCTGCAGCATGCTATCGCGCAAAATTTGTTTTTTTTTTTATTTGTTGGGTTGCCTCCCAATAAGCGCTTCATTTTACATCCTAAACTACACTCACTACTGATCAATATGTAGGATCCGACAATTTCCTTTTCCATAAGCTAAAGCTGTCCGAGTGAGCACAACCCTCGTGGTGGCTCAAACCCAGTTCATCCTTACCCTCAACTAAAGGATCCATTTTTTCATTTTCAAAATTTGGGGGAGTCTTTTTCTTTCTTTTTCCACGTCGCATATTTCTTTTTTTCACTCCTTCCTTGCTCTTCTTTTCAGAGGAAGGAGTAGAGTAGCCATCATAATTTTTTTCTTCTATTGTCAGATCTCCTAGAACATTATCTACCCATAGCCTCTCTTCTCTAACCCTTTTTTCTTACTTCATCCTCTATTTCTTTCTTTTTAAAGAGAGTGGGTTTTAGATCAATCACTTATATTTTTCCCTTAACACTGATGCTCATTATACCACGACTCACATTTATGATAGCCTTAACACTCATCAAAAAGTGTCTTCCAAAAATAATTGTTGAATTTTTGTTCTGTTGGTCCCATTCACACACCCAAAGTCAGTTGGAATAATGAAATTTCCTAATTCAACAACAACATTCTTTATCATTCCTAGAGGAGTAAGGGATTCAAGATTAGCAAACTCCAAAATCATCGAGGTATATTCCATCCCTCGTACCTTTAATTGCTCATAGATGTGGTAGGGCATAACATTAACTGAAGCACCTAGATCATACAAGGGATCTATAAACACTTCATTTCTTATTACGCACGGGATGCTCAACCTCCCAGGACTTCACATTTGCATGCTGTTAGCTTTTCATGGTCATTCCCATTTCTTCTTTCCACTTCCTCTAGCCAAAATTTGCTGCTCTCTTTTTCTCATCATTAATTCCTTCAAATACATTTTCAGAATGTATCACACTCACCAATTCTCTTGGGTTTATTTCTGTTGAACTGGGTAAAGCCCCTTGCTGCCGAGAGGTCAGCTGCTTGGAGATTTGCCCAAATTGTGTCTCAATATTCCTAATTGAGGCTTCTATTCCCTGAATAAAAGCCACGTGACGTGTGATGGTGGCCTCAGTGCGGCGCATAAATTGGGTTGTTTCAACCTTAAATGAATTGAAGGTCCCTTCTAGATTGTGTTGGTAATTGTTGTTATTATTATTATTATAATTCATGCCTTGTTGGTTAGATGAATTCCCCTCATATTGATTAGCATTGTTGTTATTAATACTCCATGAAAAATTTTTGCGGTGGGCCGCGGCAGCGCGCTGTGGCGCGCTGCGGCATGCAAAGATCCCTCGCACATTCGCCAAGTCCCACGCTGTCGCGCGCTACCGCGTTTGAGCTTTGGAAGATGTCCCACTGCATACCGCTACAACGCGCGATCGCGCGCTGTAGCAGGTTATTCCGCAAAAAACACTGTTCAATTACTTCTCTTTTCATATATTCAAGTAAAAATATTTCTGTCGCAAACCGCTGCAGCGCGTGACCGCGCTTTGTAGCGGGCCATTTAGCGAAAAATACTGTTCAATTAATTTAGCCTCCATTTTTATAGTTATGAATATTTTGCTGCAGACCGCTGCAGCGCGCGACCGCGCACTGCAGCGGGTCATTCCGCAAAAAACACTGTTCAATTAGTTGAGTCCCCTGTTTGTATAGTTTAGAAATAATTCCGTTGCAAACCGCGGCAGCGCGTGACCACGCGCTGCAGCGGGTCATTCCACGATTAATGTTCAATTATTTTAGGCAGTTAACTATATATATATTAGAGGTTTCCGCTGCAGCCTGCTGGAGCGGATTCCTTTAATAAATTTTCAAAAATACTACAGAAATGCCTTAGAGCTCTTTTGGATTCCATTTCCCTGAAAAAGATATAAAAAAATTGTTTAGAAGCAGCATAAACATCATAAATAAATGAATTTTTCCCTTTATTTAGATATAATTTATGGATTCATCAGCGCTGCAAGCACGGTGAATCACACTGGAGCACTTTTCGAGCGGCAGCACGCGGGAGCGCTTTTTGAGCGGCAGCATGCAGTAGCACTTTTCGCACGATAATACACAGTTAAAATAAGTTCACATTTAATATAATTAAATCCCACTGGGGTCCAAGGGAACTTAAAATACCAAAACTGTGAAATTTTGGCCATCCAAGCCAAAACTGTGCAGTTTTTAAAAAATTCTATGCAATTTGCAATTTCAGGCACTGCACCGCGCGGGAGCGCTTTTTGCGCTGCAGCGCGCGGTAGCACTTTTCGCGCTGCAGCGCGCGGTAGCACTTTTCGCGCGGCTAAAACAGGTTTACATTTGATATAATTCAGTCACACTAGCGTCCTAAGGACCTTAAAATACAAAACCATGAAGTTTAGGCCATTTCAGTCAAAATTTGGCTGTTTTTAAGAAATTCTAGGCATTTTGCAATTTCAGGCGCTGCAGCGCGCTGAATCGCGCTAAATCGTGCTGAATCGCGCTGGAGCGCTTTTCGCGCCATAGTGGGCGATAGCGCTTTTCGCGCGGCAGCGTGCGGCTAAAATAAGTTCACATTTGATATAATTCAATCCAGTAAGGTCCTAGGGACCTTAAAATATCAAAATCGTCAAATTTGGCGATTTCAGCTAAACTGGGCAATTTTTAAGAAATTCTAGGCATTTTGCAATTTCAAGCACTGTAGCGTGCTGAATCGCGCTGGAGCGCTTTTCGAGCAGCAGCACGCGGGAGCGCTTTTCGTGCGTTAACTCTTTTCGCGCAGTAGCACGCGGCTACAATATGTTCACATTTCATATAATTTAGTCTCGCTAAGGTCCTAGGGATCTTAAAATACCAAAATCGTGAAGGTTTGGCCATTTCAGTCAAAATTGGGCAATTTTTAAGAAATTCTAGGCATTTTGCAATTTCAGGCACGACAGCGCGCTGAATCGCGCTGGGGCGCTTTTGGCGTAGCAACGCGCGGGTGCGCTTTTCGTGCGACGGCGCGCGGGAGCGCTTTTTACGCTGCAGTGCGGGGTAGCGCTTTTCGCACGGTAGCGCGCAGTTAAAATAGGTTCACATTTGATATAATTCTGTTTCACTATGGTCCTAGGCACCTGAAAATCCCAAAATCGTGAAATTTTGGCCATTTCAGCCAAAACTGGGCAATTTTTAAGAAATTCAAAGCATTTTGCAATTTCAGGCTTTTCGCGCGACAGCGCTCGGTAGCGCTTTCCGCCCGGCAGCGCGCGATAGCATTTTTCGCGCTGCAGAGCGCTGTAGCGCTTTTAACGCAGTAGCTCACTAGGGTCACATTTGATATAGTTCACATTTGAAATAGTTAAGTCCCACTAGGGTCCAAGGGACCTTAAAATACAAAAAACCGTGAAGTTTTGGCAATTTCAGTCAAAACTAGGCAGTTTTTAAGAAATTTTAGGCATTTTGCAATTTCTGGCGCTGCAGCGCGCTGAATCGCGCTGGAGCGCTTTTCGCGCAGCAACGAGTGGCTAAAATAGGTTCACGTTTGATATAATTCAGTCCTACTTGGGTCCAATGAACCTTAAAATACCAAATTCATGATATTTTGGCCATTTCAGCCAAAACTAAGTAGTTTTTAAGAAATTGTTGGCATTTTGCAATTTCAGGCCGTGCAGCGCACTAAATCGTGCTGGTGCGTTTTTCACGTGACAGCGCGCAGGAGCTCTTTTCGAGCTGCAGCGCGCGGTATGGCTTTTCGTGTGGCAGCAAGCGGTATGGCCGATGAATCCATAAATTATATCTAAAATAAAGGGAAAAATTCATTTATTTAAGATATTTTTTGCTGCTCCTAAATCAAACTTTTCTATCTTTTTCAGGAAATCGAATCTAAAGGAGCTCTAGGGCATTTCTGCAATTTTTTAAAAAATATAAATAAGGAATTTCGCTACAGCGCACTGTTGCGCGCCGCAGCGGAAACATTTAAACTATATTAAATAGGCTCCAAACTAATTAAACAGTGATTTTCGCGGAATGACTTGCTGCAGTGCCCGGTCGCGCACTGCAGCAGTCTGCAGCGGAAATATTTATAAGGGGACCCAATTAATTGAACAGTGAATTTTGCGGAATGACCCACTACAGCGCGTGGTCATGCGCTGCAGCAGTCTGCCGCCGAAATATTTCACCTTAATAAAATAAGGGGTCAACTAATTGAACAGTGAATTTGTTGAATGCCTCGCTACAGCACGCGGTCGCGCATTGCAAGTGTCTGCCACAGAAATATTTATAACACTATAAAATGCAGGAAAAAGAACTAATTGAATAGTGTTTGCGGAATCGACGGTTACAGCGCGCGGTCGTGCGCTGTAGCGGTCTACAATAGAGGACTTGGCTAAATTGCTAGCGACCAGGGTATGCTAAAGCACACCACAGCACGCTACAGCGCTCTCCAACGCACTGCAGTGGCCCACTGAAATTTTTCCCAGATAATGCATTTAATGCGGCTGGAGACATGACCTTTATTCTAAATGTTGTCTCCAGCCATCATTTCATAAAGCAGCCATTTTTCTAAAAAAGGGAAGCTTTGAGGTGATGTTGTGGGTGAAGAAATGAGATTATTCTCACCTCACCCTAAATTTAAAATTAGTGCAATAATAAATTCAGCATTTTGTATGGATATTCTGGTTGCTTATGGAGGAGAGGAGCATGCAGCCCCCCCCCCCCCCCTCCTATAAATACCCTTCCTCTTGACTAGAGGAGGGTTCACAATTTTAGCAAAAATTCCCTATGTAAGGAGGAGAGCCAAAGGAACAGAGAACTCCCCAAGGGTGGCAAGGCAAGCTTTTGCAAAGGGATAAGAGAAAGAATGCAGCACTAGCAACCTAAGGAGAGGATAATTAGAAGGAGAAGAAGAATTTCGGAGAACTTCTACGGAGCATTCCTAGTATCTTCTAAACTCAATCTTGTATTTTCTTTTTAGTGACCATAAAAGGGTCTTTATCTATGTATGTGTCTTCCTTATTTTATTGTGTAATGAGTAGCTAAGCTCCCCTTGGGGAGGGTTGGGATGAAGTCCCATGGTGCATAATATAATATTGATGTATGAGTGTTTTCCCTCAAGCATAATGTATTTGTGATTTTAATACCTTACTAAGAATTTTTCATCTAAATTAGTCTTGATGTGTTTATGAGAAAAGAACTAAAAAATCCAATATATAATTGTCTTGTGCTCCTTCGCTCACCTTAGGTTGGATGCTAGATTTTGAGTGCATGGAAGCTTAAAACCATGTGAGGAGGTTCAAGAGCTCAATGCACCTCAACCCAAGCTCAATCTAAGAGTTGATGCAAGTGACGGTAAGACCCGCTAAATGAGGTCCTTAGCTCCACATAATTGAGATTGAGTAATGAAGTGTTGAGTGTTCATGAACTAAGTGACATAGTCGTTGAGCCCAACATCTGATTCTCTCATCTCAGCTATGTGAGATGCGAAGTGATGCTCGTAGTGAAAAATCAATGCTTGTGAGATCCTAAGATTTAAGAAAATTAAACTCTCCTTAAATAAGGAGAAAATGAATTAACTTTAAATCTCAAGAATCCTACAAGAATCTTTGTGCTAAAATAGAACCGAATGTGAGTTCATTTTGTGCACGAGATTTGAACTTGTAAGCCTTTGAGCTAGACTAAAAGACAACAATGTGCACCTGATTTCAATTAAACCAAATGATAAAGTTTGAGAAACAAATCTACACAAATACTATATCATTGCATGTGGGATGGGCCCAACTCTCCTCTTTCTTTAAATCTTATTATTTTCTTAGTGAATATTCGTGCTAATTTTAGACCAACCAACCAATACATACTATAGCTTAAACATTAGTGAGAATAGATATACTTTAGTGCCAAAATCAACCAATTCTCTGTGGTTCGATAAAGTTCCAGAAAGTCACACTTTCCACTTATTACTTCAGACCACGTACACTTGCGTGCAAGCGCAGACGTGTATTTACAGTCTTTCAAGTTTTTGGCGCCATTACCGGGGAACTGGTTTTTGATTTGAACTAAAGATAATCTATAAGTAGCTAGCAATTTAAGCATTTGATTTTATTTTATTTTTGCTTTACATTGTCTATTGTAATTATTAAGTTAACATTTTATATTTCTTTTTGTTTATTTTCATTTCCAAAATATATCTGTTTGATCTTTATTGCTAAATCATTTTTGATAAGCTTTATTGAAACTTGTATGAGTAAAAGAGTATGTACTGAATATCTATTTTATCCTGAAATAGAATGAACATACTTACAAGCTAGGCAAGAACCAAACTTATCAAACCAACAAGTTGTGATGGACACTTTCACTGAAAATTTAGAAGAGCCTAGGGGTAAAGCACTGAGAGATTATGCACTACCCACGGTTAGGGGCATTCCCCATGCGATTGTAAGGCCGAATATAGAAGCCCATAATTTTGAAATCAAACCCTCTACGCTGAGTATGATACAAAATAGTCAGTTTGGAGGATTAGCCACTGAAGATCCAAATTCACATATTTCAACCTTCCTCGAAATATGTGATACCTTCAAGTGTAACGGCGTCTCCGAAGATGCAGTTAAATTGAGGCTATTGAGCCAAGAGTTGGCTCAGCTCTTTACCAAGAGATTCTATCCGTACTTGGAATGATTTGGCTAAGAAATTCTTAGCCAAATAAAAGTGCACGATTGAGAATTGAGACCACCAACTTTACTCAGATGGAAGGTGAGACTCTCTATGATGGGTGGCAACGCTTTAAGGAGTACCTCAGATGTTGCCCGCATCATAGGTTCCCTCTCTGGATGCAAGTGCAAACCTTTTACAATGGTTTGAACGCTCCGACGAGGACACTCATTGATGCAGCCGCCGGGGGATCCATTAGTGGAAAAACCCAAGAGGAAGCCTATGACCTATTGGATGAAATGGCAAACAACACTTACCAATGGCCTTCTGAAAGGCTTAAAAAAGAATCCATCAAGGTAAATGAGTCAAATTAAATAACAGCTTTGCAACAAGAAATTCATGCCTTGAACAAAAAGATAGAAAGGATGAACTTACACGTGGTTTCTCATGGAGTAATAACAACATGCCTTGAATTGTGTAGTGGGAGACATAGTAGTGAGAGCTGTAACTTGAACAACCCTTCTGTGCAAAACAACATTGAACAAGTTAACTACTTAAGAAACAACAACCAAACAAATAACCCCTACTCCAACACATACAATCCAGGGTGGAAGAACCACCCAAATTTCTCATGGAGTAATAACAACAACAATGCAAATCAATATGGGGGGGACTCATCCAACCAACAAGGCATGAATTATAGTAACAATAGCCACAATTACCAGCACAATCTAACAGGGGCATTCAATGCATTTAAGGCCGGAACAACCCAATTCATGCGCCACACTGAGGCAACTATCATACGTCACGAGGCTTCTATCCATGGAATAGAAGGGAGTGGGGCAAATCTCAAAGCAGCTGACTTTTCGGCAGCAGGGGGCCTTACCTAGTTCTACTGAAATAAACCCAAGGGAATTAGTGAGTGTGATATATTCTGAAATTGTACCAGGAGAAATGAATGATGAAACTAAGAGAGCAACAAAGTTTGAATTAGAAGTAGAGGAAGGAATAAAAGGGAATAATAATGAAAAGCTAACCGCACCCAAATATGACGATCCAAGGAGGTTATGCATTCTATGCATAATAAGAAATAAAGCGTTTATAGATCCCTTGTGCGATCTAGGTGCCTCAGTTAATATTATGCCTTACCACATATATGAGCAATTAAAGGTAGGAGGGATGGAATACACCTTAATGATTTTAGAGTTTGCTAATCTTGAGTCCCTTACTCCTCTGGGAATGATCAAAAATATTGATGTGGAACTAGGAAATTTCATTGTTCCAACTGATTTTGTGGTGTGCGAATGGTACAAATGGAATAAAAATTCAACAATTATTTTTGGAAAACCCTTTTGGATGAATGTTAAGGCTGTTGTAGATGTAAGTCGCGGTATAATGAGCGTCAGTGTTAAGAGAAAAATAGAAGTGATTGATTTAAAACCCAGTCTCTTTAAAAAGAAAAAAATGGAGGAAGAAATCAGGAAAAGAGTTAGAGAAGAGAGATTGTGAGTAGATAATGTTCTAGGAGACCTGACAATAAGAGAAAAAAATTCTGATGGCTATTCGACTCCTTCCTCTGAAAAGGAGAGCAAGGAAGGAGTGAAGACGAGAAAAATGCGACGGGGACAAAGGAAGAAAAAAACTCCCACAAATCATGAACTTGAAAGAAGGGATCCTTTGGTTGAGGTTGAGGATGAACAGGGTTCGAGCCACTAAGAGGGATGTGCTCACTTGAACATCCTTAGCCTATGGAAAATGAAACCATCAGATCCATCGTATTAATCTTAAGAGAGTCTAGCTTACGATGTTAAACGAACCGCTTATTGGGAGGCAACCCAAATATATATATATATATATATATATATATATATATATTAAAAATTTGAGCTACAGGTTCTGCAGCGGAAATTCCATGACAGCGCGCTGCAGCGGGTAATCTGCGCATCAACAGCATTGCTACAGCCCGCGGAACCATTTTTCCGCCAGGGCGCACCCTAACCTGCGATAGCGCCTGCAGCGGTTGGCAGCGGATTGCCCAGATCTTCTGCCTTGGGAATATGCAGTCAACAAGTCATGAACCTTTGGCTCCCAAGGCAGTCAAAAGTTGCTGTAAAAGCTGCCCCCCCTTTGCATGGATCACCACATTATTGGCATGAGGAAGACCATTTGACCATCTTCTCTTGCCTTGAATGTTTGGGCTATAAATAAGGAGGGAATAGGGGGGGTTATATTTGCACATTCTCTTCATCTTTTTCAATCTCTTGATCATCTTAAAACTCTCATCCCAAGCAATGTATTTTGGGAAGAAGGCAATTGCTAGGAAAGATGTTGAAGCTTCCTCATTCGGAGGATCTTTTAACAAGAAGAGGTTCTCCTCACCGGAGGCCGAGCACCGTTACACCTCTATCACTTCCCAACGGAAGTTGATCTCAGAGCGAAGCTTCAGCGTTGCCTACCCCGTCCCTCATGAATAGGTCAATCCTAGAGGATGGCAAGAGTTTGTGACCAAGATAGCTCCCACATACACGACAATCGTCCAGGAAGTGTATGCCAACGCAATTGACGCATCCGGGCAGCGGATTTTCTGACGGGGAAAGGGTGTCACCCTAGGAATTGTTCAAATTGAGCAATTCTATGGGTTGGAGGAGGTAAGCTCTTGTTCATACTCTAATCTCTTGGACTCTCGTTTTGACCCCCGCGCTCTTGTTGAGGAAATCATCAATAATGACACCGAGTGGGAAGGGGGACTCGCCAACATTCCTCGCTCCGAATTAACAAAGATGAGTAGTGCTTGGCTAGTCTTCATTTCTAGCTATGTCATGCCCTCGAGTCACTTAACTGAAGTGACCCGTGCCTGAGCACTCCTTTTGTGCTCATTGGTTAGAGCAGGCGAAATCCGTATCTCAATCATTATCTTTGAGCAACTTTGAAAAGCTCTCAAGGGTTCATGCGCAGCATTAGCTTTTGGATCTTTTATTTCTAGGTTATGTGAAGCCCAAGGGGTTAAGATCCTCTCCTCCGACACTATTGTTCCCCCCAGCGTTGCCCTGCGCCCCTCAAACCTTAACGTCCGGGCAAGTGAACGCAAATTGCCCAAGAAAAGAAGGGGCCAAAGGGCGGAAGCGTCTGCACCTTCTGACTTGCGTCTCACAAACCAACTCTTGATGCGCCTCTACAATCAAAACACGGAGCTTAATAAAGCTCTAGCTGCCGATATGGGGTTTTTCAAACAGGAATACGTCCAACAGCGCTAGTTCCAATCAGAATTCCATGAAGCCCTCAGGATGTTGTTTGATGATTGGAATTTGCACGGCGGACTAGACGCCTCCATGTTGCCACGACCTTCCATCGGTGCACCCATACCGGAGATGCGCTACCCTACCGAGACGGCATATGTGTCCGAGGAAGACGATGATCAGAACGAGGAAAATTAACTAGGTTGTATTTGTTATTTTTCACTTTTTCTTTTTATCTTTATTGTAGTTTGTTTTTATTTTGATATTACAATTTATGAATTCTCATATTCTCATATTTATTGAGTTATTCTTAAGTGACATACTTTTTCTGAATTTTTCAAAAGAAATGAAAATCACAAAAATGCAAAAATCAAATGAGATATAAGTAAAAGAATGCTTAGCAAAAAAATGATTAAATGAATTATAAGCAATCAAATGTGAAATTAAGAAATGCATGGAGAAAAATTTAAATCTCCAAAAATTTAAATAAATACTTGAGCTAAGTGTGAGGGAAGGCATAGGATTTAAACTAAAAAAATATGGCATGGATTCTAAATGGAGTGTGCTAGGTTCCCGTAGGACTTCATGATGACAAAGATGTTAGGGATGAAGAAAAATATCTCTCCCTAAGGATGAAAAGAACAAAATATTTATGGAAAAGGGGATGATAAAAAATATCTCTCCCAAGTGAACAAAATAAGAAAGGATGAAGAAAAATATCTCTCCATTAAAAACTTTTCATCTTTGTGATTTATAAAAAGGAGCACATATGGCACAATTCTAAGAATCTCTAAACTATTTGTTTAGTCTAAAAATCTAAAATGTATGGAACCCATCACCTATTATCAAGCATAAAAAAATTCAAACATTTAGAGATTTAGTGACTTAACCACCTTAGTGACTCAATTGAAAATATTAAGATTGCTACGATGTTCATTTCAATTTTTCTTGCCATGCACATATTTTCACTTATACTTATTTCAATTACATTATTGTGACTTTCATCCATTCAAATACAGAAAAAATTATCATTCGAGAACGAGCAATAATTTAAGTGTGGGGTGTGATAAATCCATAAATTATATCTAAAATAAAGGGAAAAATTCATTTATTTAAGATATGTTTTCTGCTCCTAAATCAAATTTTTCTACCTTTTTTAGGAAATAGAATCCAAAGGAGCTCTAGGGCATTTCTGCAATTTTTCTAAAAATATAAACAAAGAATTCCGCTACAGCGCGTTAAAGCGCGCGGTCGCGCGCCGCAGCGGGCTGCAGCGGAAACATTTAAACTATATTAAACAGGCTCCCAACTAATTGAACAGTGATTTTTGCGGAATGACTCGCTACAGCGCGCGGTCAAGCGCTGCAGCGGTCTGCAGCGGAAATATTTATAAGGGGACCCAACTAATTGAACAGTGAATTTCGCGGAATGACCCGCTACAACGTGCGGTTGCGCGCTGCAGCGATCTGTCGCGGAAATATTTCACCTTAATAAAACAAGGGGCCAACTAATTGAATAGTGAATTTTGCGGAATGCCCCGCTGCAGTGCACGGTCGCACGCTGCAGCGGTCTGTCGCGGAAACATTTCTAACTCTATAAAATGCAAAAAAAGAACTAATTGAATAGTGTTTGCGGAATCGAGCGCTACAGCGCGCGCGATTGCGCACTGCAGCGGTCTACAGCGGAGGACTTGACTAAATTGCTAAGAACCAGAGTATGCTAAAGCACGCCGCAGCACGCTCTAGCGCACAGCAGCGCACTGCAGCGGCCCGCCAAAATGTTTGCCAGACAATGCATTTAATGCGACTAGAGACATGACCTTTATCCTGAATGTTGTCTCTAGCCATCATTTCCTGCAGCATCCATTTTTGTAAAAAAGGGAAGCTTTGAGGTGATGTTGTGGCTAAAGAAATGAGATTATTGTCACCTCACCCTAAATTAAAAATTAGTGCAATGATGAATTTAGCATTTTTTATGGAAATTCTAGTTGCTTATGGAGGAGAGGAGCATACAGCCCCCCCCCCCCTCCTATAAATACCCCTCCTCTTGACTAGAGGAGGGTTCTCAATTTTAGTAAAAATTCCCTAAGTAAGGAGGAGAGCCAAAGGAAGAGAGAACTCCCTAAGGGTGGCAAGGCAAGCTTTTGCAAAGGGAGAAGAGGAAGAAGGCAGCACTAGCAACCTAAGGAGAGGATAATTAGAAGGAGAAGAAGAATTTCGGTGAATTTCTACGTTCCTAGTATCTTTTAAACTCAATCTTATATTTTCTTTTTAGTGACCATGAAAGGGTCTTTATCTATGTATGTGTCTTCCATATTTTCTTATGTAATGAGTTGCTAAACTCCCCTTGGGGAGTGTTGGGATGAAGCCCCATGATGCATGATGTAATATTGATGTATGAGTGTTTTCCCTCAAGCATAATGTATTTGTAAGTTTAATGTCTTACTAAGAAATTTTCATCTAAATTAGTCTTGATGTGTTTATGAGAAAAGAACTAAAAAATCCAATATATAATTGTCTTGTGCTCCTTCGCTCACCTTAGGTTGGATGCTAGATTTTGAGTGCATGGAAGCTTAAAACCATGTGAGGAGGTTCAAGAGCTCAATGCACCTCAACCCAAGCTCAATCTAAGAGTTGATGCAAGTGACGGTAAGACCCGCTAAATGAGGTCCTTAGCTCCACATAATTGAGATTGAGTAATGAAGTGTTGAGTGTTCATGAACTAAGTGACATAGTCGTTGAGCCCAACATCTGATTCTCTCATCTCAGCTATGTGAGATGCGAAGTGATGCTCGTAGTGGAAAATGAATGCTTGTGAGATCCTAAGATTTAAGGAAATTTAAACTCTCCTTAAATAAGGAGAAAATGAATTAACTATAAATCTCAAGAATCCTACAAGAATCTTTGTGCTAAAATAGAACCGAATGTGAGTTCATTTTGTGCACGAGATTTGAACTTGTAAGCCTTTGAGCTAGACAAAAGGACAACAATGTGTACCTGATTTCAATTAAACCAAATGATAAAATTTGAGAAACAAATCTACACAAGTATTATATCATTGCATGTGGGATGGGCCCAACTCTCCTCTTTCTTTAATTCTTATTATTTTCTTAGTGAATATTCGTGCTAATTTTAGACCAACCAACCAATACATACTATAGCTTAAACATTAGTGAGAATATATATACTTTAGTGCTAAATCAACCAATTCTCTGTGGTTCGATAAATTCCCAAAAAGTCACACTTTCCACTTATTACTTCAGATCAGGTACACTTGCGTGCAAGCGCAGATGTGTATTTACAGTCTCTTAATGGCGTTTCACGCGGCAGCGCACGATAGCGCATTTCGCGCGGCAGTGCGCGGCTAAAACAAGTTCACATTTGATATAATTCAGGCGCACTAGGGTCCAATAAACCTTAAAATACAAAAACCAAGAAGTTTTGGCCATTTCAGTCCAAACTGGGTAGTTTTTAAGAAATTCTAGGCATTATGCAATTTCAAGCGCTGCAGCGCGCCTTTCGTGCTGCAGTGCTCGAAAGCATTTTTCGCGCGGCAGCGCGCGGTATCGCTTTTCGCGCTCCAGCGCGCGGCTAAGATAGGTTCACATTTGATATAATTTAGTCCCACTGGGGTCCAAGGGACCTTAAAATACAAAAACCATGATATTTTGGCCATTCAAGCCAAAATTGTGCAGTTTTTAAGAAATTCTAGGCATTTTGCAATTTTAGACGCTGCAACGTGCTGAATAGCACAGGAGCGCTTTTCAAGCGGCAGCGCGCAGGAGCGCTGCTCGCGCGGTAGCGCACGGCTAAAATAGGTTCACATTTGATATGATTCAGTTCCATTAGGGTGCTAGGGACCTTAATATACCAAAATTGTGAATTTTTGGCTATTTCAGCCAAAACAGGGCAGTTTTTAAGAAATTCTAGGCATTGTGCAATTTCAGGTGCTGCAGCGTGCTAAATCACGGTGGAGCGCATTTCCCGCGGTAGCGCTTTTCGCGCGGCAGCCCGCGACTAAAATAAGTTCACATTTGATATAATTCTGTCCCACCAGGGTCCTAGGGACCTTAAAATACCAAAACCATGAAGTTTTCGTCATTACAGCTCAAACTAAGCAGTTTTTAAGAAATTATTAGTATTTTGCAATTTCAGGCGCTGCAGCGCGCTAAATCGCGTTGGAGCGCTTTTCGAGCGGCACCACGTGGGAGCGCTTTTGGTGCTCCAGCGTGCGATAGCACTTTTCCCGCCGTGGCGCGCTGCTAAAATAGGTTCACATTTGATATAATTCAGTCCCACTAGGGTCCAAGGGACCTTAAAATACCAAAACCGTGAAATTTTTGCCATTCAAGCCAAAATTAAGAAGTTTTTAAGAAATTATAGGCATTTTGCAATTTCAGGCGTTGAAGCGCACTGAATCGCGCTGGAGCGCTTTTCGAGCGGCAGCTCGTGGGAGCGCTTTTCGCGCTGCAGCGCGCGATAGCACTTTTTGCGCTCTAGCGCGAGGTAGCACTGAATCGCGCTGCAGCGCTTTTCACGCAGCAAGGCGCGGCTAAAATAGGTTCACATTGGATATAATTCAGTCTTGCTAGGGTCCTAGGTACCTTAAAATACCAAATTTGTGAAATTTTATCCATTTCAGTCAAAACTGGGCCGTTTTTAAGAAATTATTGGCATATTGCAATTTCAGGTGCTGCAGCGCGCTGAATCACGCTGTAGCGCGCTGAATCACGGTGGAGCGCTTTTCGCGCGACAGCGTTCGGGAGCACTTTTCGTGCCGCAGCACGCGATAACGCTTTTTGTGCGGCAGCTCGCGGCTAGAACATGTTCACATTTGATATAATTCAGTCCCACTAGGGTCCATGGGACCTTAAAATTCAAAAATTATGAAATTTTGGCCATTTAAGCCAAAACTGGGCAGTTTTTAAGAAATTTTAAGCATTTTGAAATTTCATGCGCTGCAATGCGCTGAATTGGGCTAGAGCGCTTTTCCGGCGGCAGCGCGCAGGAGCGCTGTTAAAATTGGTTCACATTTGATATAATTCAGTCCCACCGGGGTTCTAAGGACCTTAAAATACCAAAACCATGAAATTTTGACTATTTCAGCAAAAACTCGACAGTTTTTAAAAAATTCTAGGCATTCTTCAATTTCAGGCGCTGCAATGAGCGGTAGCGCTCTTCGCGCTGCAGTGCACGGTAGCGATTTTCGCGCCACAGCACGCAGTAGCGCTTTTCGCGCTCTAGAGCGCGGCTACAATAGGTTCACATTTGATATAATTCAGTCCGTTAGGGTCCTAGGGACCTTAAAATACCAAAACATGAAGTTTTGGTCATTTCAGCAAAACTGGGCAGTTTTTAAGAAATTCTAGGCATCTTGCAATTTCAGGCACTGCAGCGCGTTGAATTGCGCTGGAGCGCTTTTCGCGCAGCAATGCGCGGGAGCGCGTGGCGCGATATAGCGCACTGTAGTGCTTTTCGCGCGATAGCGCGCGGTTAAAATAGGTTCCCATTTGATATAATTCTATTCCACTAGGGTCCTAGGGACCTTAAAATACCAAAATCGGGAAATTTTGGCCATTTCAGCAAAGACGGGACAGTTTTTACGAAATTCTAAGTATTTTACAATTTCAAGCGCTACAGCGTGCTGAATCGCACTGGATCGCTTTTCGCGGGGAGCGCTTTTCGCGCTACAGTACTCGGTAGCGCTTTTCGTGCGGCAGCGCACGGTAGCATTTTTCGCGCTCTATCGCGCGGCTACAATAGGTTCATATTTGATATAATTTAGTATGCTAGTGTCCTAAGGATCTTAAAATTCAAAAACCCTGAAGTTTTGGCCATTTCAGTCAAAACTGGGCAGTTTTTAAGAAATGCTAGGCATTTTGCAATTTCAGGTGCTGCAGCGCGCTGAAGCGCTTTTCGTGTAGCAGCGTGTGTCTAAAATAGGCTCACATTTGATATAATTATGTACCACTAGGGTCCTAAGCACCTTAAAATACCAAAACCGTAAATTTTTAGCCATTTCAACCGAAACTGGGCAGTTTTTAAGAAATTCTATGCATTTTGGAATTCAGGCGCTGCAGCGCTTTTCGCGCGGGAGCATTTTTCGTGCTGCAGTGCACGGTAGCACTTTTCGCGTGGCAGCGCACGGCTATAATAGGTTCGCAATTGATATAATTTCGTCCCACTAGGGTCCGACGGACCTTAAAATACCAAAACCATGACGTTTTGGCCATTTCAGCCAAAACTAAGTAGTCTTTAAGAAACTCTTGGCATTTTGCAATTTCAAGCGCTGCAGCTCGCTGAATCGCGCTAAAGGGCTATTCGTGCACTAGAGCTTTTCGCGCGGCAGCGCGCGATAGCAATTTTCGCGCGGCAGCTCACGGCTAAAACAAGTTCACATTTGATATAATTCAGGCCCACTATGGTTCAAGGGACCTTAAAATACAAAAATCGTGAAGTTTTGGCAATTTCTGTCAAAACTGGGCAGTTTTTAATAAATTTTATGCATTTTGCAATTTCAGGCGCTGCAGCGTGCTGAATCGCGCTGGAGCGCTTTTCGTGTAGGAGCGCTTTTCACGCTGCAGCACACGGGATCGCCTTTCATGCTCAAGCGTGCGGCTAAAATAGGTTCACAATAACTCTATCCCACTATGGTCCTAGGGACCTTAAAATCCCAAAACCGTGAAATTTTGGCCATTTCAGTCAAAACTGGATAGTTTTCAAGAAATTCTAGGCATTTTGTAATTTCAGGCGCTGAAGCGCATTTCGCGCAGCAGTGCACGGCTAAAATTGGTTTACAGTTGATATAATTATGTACTACTAGGGTCCTAGGCACCTTAAAATACCAAAACCGTAAAGTTTTAGCCATTTCAGCCAAAGCTGGGCAGTTTTTAAGAAATTCTAGGCATTTTGGAGTTTCAAGCCCTGCAGCGCACTGAATCGCACTGGAGCGCTTTTTGCACGGATGCGCGCGGTAGCGCTTTACGCGCTGCAGAGCGTGGTCGCACTTTACGCGCAGGAGCGCGCTGTAGCCATTTGGCGCGGCAACGCGCGGTTAAAATAGGTTCACATTTGAAATAATTCTATCCCATTATGGTCACAGGCACCTTAAAATATCAAAACCGTAAAGTTTTAGCCATTCCAGCCAAAATTGGGCAGTTTTAAAGAAATTCTAGGAATTTTACAATTTCAGGCGCTATAGCGCGCTGAATCGCGCTATACGCTTTTTGCGCGGCAGCTCACGGTAGTGCTTTTTGGGCTGCAGCGCGCGATAGCACTTTTCACGCAGTAGCACGCGGCTAAAACAGGTTCACATTTGATATAATTCTATCCCACTAGGGTCCTAGGGACCTTAAAATTTCAAAACCGTGAAGTTTTCGCAATTTCAGCCAAAACTAAGCAGTTTTTAAAAAATTATTGGCATTTTGCAATTTCAGGCACTACAGCGCGCTGAATCGCGCTAGAGTGCTTTTCGAGCCGCAGCGCGTAGGAGCGCTTTTCGCGCAGCAAAGCACTGCTAAAATAGGTTCACATTTGATTTAATTAAGTTCCACTAGGGTCCTAGGGACCATAAAATACTAGAACCGTGAAATTTTGGCTATTTCAGCCAAAATTGGGCAGTTTTTAAGAAATTCTAGGCATTTTGCAATTTCAGGCGCTGAATCGCGTTGGAGCGCTTTTCGCGCTGCAGTGCTCGGTAGCGATTTTCGCGCTCTAGCGCCCGGCTACAATAGGTTCACATTCTATATAATTCAGTACTCTAGTGTCCTAGGGACCTTAAAATACCAAAACCATAAAGTTTTAACCATTTTAGTCAAAACTGGGCAGTTTTTAAGAAATTCTAAGCATTTTGTAATTTCAGGCGCTGCAACGCGCTGAATCCCGTTGGAGCGCCCTTTGCGTCGCAGCGCGCGGTTAAAATAGGTTCACATTTGAAATAATTCTGTCCCACTAGGGTCCTAGGCACCTTAAAATACCAAAACCGTGAAGTTTTAGCCATTTCAGTCAAAACTAGGCAGTTTTTAAAAAATACTAGGCAATTTGCGATTTCAGGCGCTGTAGGGCGCTGAATCGCCCAATAGCGCTTTTCACGCAGCAACGCACGGCTAAAATAGGTTCACATTTGATATAATTCTGTCCCACTAGAGTCTTAGGGATCTTAAAATACAAAAAATCATGAAATTTTGGCCATTTTAGTCAAAATTGAGTAGTTTTTAAGAAATTCTAGGCATTTTGCAATTTCAGGCGATGCAGCGCGCTAAATCGCGTTGGAGCGCTTTTCGCGCGGCAGCATGTGGTAGCGCTATTCATGCTGCAGAGCGCAGCACTGCTTTTCGCGCAGCAACGCGCGCCCAAGATAGGTTCACATTTGATATAATTCTGACCCACAATGGTTCTAGGGACCTTAAAATTCTAAAACTGCGAAATTTTGGCCATTTCAGCCAAAACTGGGCAGTTTTAAGAAAATTCTAGGCATTTTATAATTTCAGACGCTACAGCGCGCTGAATCGCGCTGGAGCGCTTTTCGAGCAGCAACACGCAGTAGCGCTTTTCGCGCAGCAGTGCTCGGAAGTGCTTTTCGCGTGGCAGCGCGCGGAATCACTTTTCGCGCTCTAACGCACTGTTAAAATAAGTTCAATTTGATATAATTCTGTCCAACTAGGGTCCTAGGACCTTAAATACCAAAACCGTCAAATTTTGGCCATTTCAGTCAAAATTTGGCAGTTTTTAAGAAGTTCTAGGTATTTTGCAATTTCTGGCGCTACAGCACGCTGAATCGCGCTGGAGCGCTTTTCTCGCGGCAGCTCGCGGTACCGCTTTTCACGCGGCTACGCGCGATAGCACTTTTAGAGCTGTAGAGCATGGTAGCGCTTTTTGCGCAGCAACGCGCGGCTAAAATAGGTTCACATTTGATATAATTCTGTCCCATTAGGGTCCTAAGAACCTTAACATTCCAAAACCATGAAATTTTGGCCATTTCAGCCAAAAATGGCCAGTTTTTAAGAAATTCTAAGCATTTTGCAATTTCAGGCGCTGCAGCACGCTGAATCGTGCTGCACCGCTTTTTGAGCGGCGGCGCGTGGTAATGCTTTTCACCCAGTAACGCGTGGTATCGCTTTTCGCGCTTAAGCGCGCGGCTAAAACAGGATCACATTTGATATAATTCTGTTCCACTAAGGTCTAAGGGACCTTAAAATACCAAAACCGTGAAATTTTGGCCATTTCAGTCAAAACTAGGCAGTTCTTAAGAAATTATAGGTATTTTGCAATTTCAGGAGCTGCAGTGCGCTGAATCGCGCAAGAGAACTTTTCGTACGGGAGCGCTTTTCACGCTGCAGCACACGGTATCTCCTTTCACGCTTAAGCGTGCGGCTAAAATAGGTTCACATTTGATATAATTCTGTCCCACTATGATGCTAGGGATCTTAAAATACCAAAACCGTGAAATTTTGGCCATTTCAGTCAAAACTGGACAGTTTTTAAGAAATTCTAGGCATTTTGCAAATTCAGGCACTGAAGCGCTTTTCGCGCAAGAGCGCGCGGCTAAAATAGGTTTGCAGTTGATATAATTCTGTACTACTAGGGTCACAGGCACCTTAAAATACAAAAACTATGAAGTTTAGCCACTACAGCCAAAACTGGGCAAGTTTTTAAGAAATTCTAGGCATTTTACAATTTCAGGCATTGTAGCGCGCTGAATCGCGCAATAACGCTTTTTGCACGGCAGCTCGCGGCAGCGCGCGGTAGTGCTTTTCGTGCTGCAGCGCGCGATAACACTTTTCGCGCGGCAGCACACGACTAAAACAGGTTCACATTTGATTTAATTCTGTCCCACGAGGGTCCTAAGGACCTTAAAATTCCAAAACCGTGAAGTTTTCGCAATTTCAACCAAAACTAAGCAATTTTTAAAAAATTATTGGCATTTTGCAATTTCAGGCGCTGCAACGCGCTGAATCGCGCTGGAGCCCTTTTTGCGCGGCAACGTGCGGATGCACTTTTCGTACTGCAGCGCGCGATAGCGCTTTTCACGCGGCAGCTCGCGGCTAAAACAGGTTCACATTTGATATAATTCAGTCCCACAAGGGTCCTAGGGACCGTAAAATACCAAAATCGGGAAATTTTAGCCATTTCAGCAAAGACGGGGCAGTTTTTAAGGAATTCTAAGTATTTTGCAATTTCAGGCGCTGTAGCGTGCTGAATCACGCTAGATCGTTTTTCGCGAGGAGCGCTTTTCGCGCTGCAGTACTCGGGAGCGCTTTTCGTGCGGCAGTGCGCGGTAGCATTTTTCGCGCTCTAGCGCGCGGCTACAATAGGTTCATATTTGATATAATTTAGTATGCTAGGGTCCTAGGGACCATAAAATTCCAAAACCCTAAAGTTTTAGCCATTTCAGTCAAAACTGGGCAGTTTTTAAGAAATGCTAGGTATTTTGCAATTTCAGGGGCTGTAGCGCCCTGAAGCGCTTTTCGCGTAGCAACGCGTGGCTAAACTAGGTTTACATTTGATATAATTATGTACTACTAGAGTCCTAGGCACCTTAAAATACTAAAACCGTTAAGTTATAGCCATTTCAACCAAAACTGGGCAATTTTTAAGAAATTCTAGGCATCTTGGAATTCAGGCACTGCAACGCTTTTCGAACGGCCGCTTGCGGTATCGATTTTCGTGCGGCGGCGCGCGGTAGCGCTTTTCGCACGACTAAAATAAGTTCACATTTGATATAATTTGTCCCACTAGAGTCCTAGGATCTTAAAATACCAAAATCATGAAATTTGTTCCATTTCAGTCAAAACTAGGCAGTTTTTAAGAAATGCTATGCATTTTGTAATTTCAGGCACTGCAGCGCGCTGGAGCGCTTTTCGCGCGGTAGCGCTTTTCACCCTACAAAGCGTGATAGTGCTTTTTATGCAGCAACGTGTGGCTAAAATTAGTTCACATTTTATATAATTCTATCCCGCTAGGCTCCTAGGGAGCTTAAAATTCTAAAACCGTGAAATTTTGGCCATTTCAGCCAAAACTGGGTAGTTTTTAAGAAATTCTATGCATTTTGCAATTTCAAGCGCTGGAGCGCTTTTCGCACTGCAATGCGTGGTAGCGCTCTTTACGCAACAGCGCGCGGCTAACATAGATTCAGATTTGATATAATTCAGTCCGTTAGGGTCCTAGGGACCTTAAAATACCAAAACATGAAGTTTTGGCCATTTCAGCAAAATTGGGCAGTTTTTAAGAAATTCTAGGCATTTTGCAATTTCAGGCACTGCAGCGCGTTGAATCGCGTTGGAGCGCTCTTCGGGTGGCAGCGCACTGGAGTTCTTTTCGCGCGGTTGTGCACGGTTAAAATAGGTTCCCATTTGATATAATTCTATCCCACTATGGTCCTAGGGACCTTAAAATACCAAAATCGGGAAATTATGGCCATTTCAACAAAGACGGGGTAGTTTTTAAGAAATTCTATGCATTTTGTAATTTCAGGCGCTGCAGCGTGCTGAATCGCGCTTGATCGCTTTTTGCGCGGGAGCACTTTTCGCGCTGCAGTACTCGGTAGCGCTTTTCGTGCAACAGCGCGCGGTAGCATTTTTCGCGCTCTAGCGCGCGGCTACAATAGGTTCATATTTGATATAATTTAGTATGCTAGGGTCTTAGGGACCTTATAATTCCAAAACCTGAGGTTTTGGCCATTTCAGTCAAAACTGGGCAGTTTTTAAGAAATGCTAGGCATTTTGCAATTTCAGGAGCTGCAGCGCGCTAAAGCCCTTTTTGCGTAGCAGCGTGCGGCTAAAATAGGTTTACATTTGATATAATTATGTACTAGTAGGGTCCTAGGCACCTTAAAATACCAAAACCGTTAAGTTTTAGCCATTTCAATCAAAATTGGGTAGTTTTAAAAAATTCTAGGCATTTTGGAATTCAGGCGCTACAGCGCGCTGAATCGCACTGGAGCGCTTTTCGCACGGCTGCTTGCGGTATCTCTTTTCACATGGCGGCGCGCGGTAGCGCTTTTCGCACGACTAAAATAGGTTCACATTTGATTTAATTCAGTTCCACTAGGGTCCTATGGACCATAAAATACTAGAACCGTTAAATTTTGGCTATTTCAGCCAAAATTAGGCAGTTTTTAAGAAATTTTAGGCATTTTGCAATTTCAGGCGCTGAATCGCATTGGAGCGCTTTTCGCGCTGCAGTGCTTAGTAGCGCTTTTCGCGCTCTAGCGCCCGGCTACAATAGGTTCACATTTGATATAATTCAGTACTCTAGTGTCATAGGGACCTTAAAATACCAAAACCAAAAAGTTTTGACCATTTTAGTCAAAATTGGGCAGTTTTTAAGAAATTCTAAGCATTTTGTATGGCAGCACACGATAGCACTTTTTCGCACGACAGCTCGCGACTAAAACAAGTTCACATTTGATATAATTCGTGCCCACTAGGGTCCAAGGGAACTTAAAATAAAAAACTGTGAAGTTTTGGCCATTTCAGTCAAAATTAGGCAGTTTTTAAGAATTTATAAACATTTTGCAATTAGAGGCACTACAGCGCACTGAATCGCACTGGTGCGCTTTTCGAGCGGCAGCACGCTGAATCGTGCAGTATCGCTTTTTGTGCAGCAATGCGTGGCAAAAATAGGTTCACATTTGATATAATGCTGTCCCACTAAAGTCTTAGGGACCTTAAAATACCAAAACCGTAAAATTTTGGCCATTTCAGTCAAAACTAGGCAGTTCTTAAGAAATTCTATGCATTTTGCAATGTCAGGCGCTGCAGTGCGCTGAATCGCACTGGAGCGCTGTTCGCGCGGTAGCGCTTTTTGCACTGCAGAGCGCGGTAGCGCTTTTTGCGCAGCAACGCACTGCTAAAATAGGTTCACATTTGATATAGTTCTGTCCCAGTAGGGTCCTAGGGACCTTAAAATTTCAAAACCGTGAAATTTTGGCCATTTTAGCCAAAACTTGGCAGTTTTTAAGAAATTATAGGCATTTTGCAATTCTAAGCGCTACAGCGCGCTGAATCGCGCTGGAGCGCTTTTCGTGCGACAGCGCGCGCGAGCGCTGTTCGCGCGGGAGCGCTTTTCGCACGGCAGGACGCAGCTAAAATAAGTTCACATTTGATATTACTCTTTCCCACTAGGGTCTTAGGGACCTTAAAATACCAAAACTATGAAATTTTAGCCATTTCAGCCAAAAAAAAATAGTTTTTAAGAAATTATTGGCATTTTGCAATTTCAGGCGCGGCAGCGCGTGGTAGCACTTTTCTTGCTTTAGCGTGCGATAGCGCTTTTCGCGCGGCAGCTCGCAGCTAAAATAGGTTCACATTTGATATAATCAGTCCCACTAGGGTCCAAGGGACCTTAAAATACAAAAATTGTGAAATTTTGCCCATTTAAGCCAAAACTGGGCAGTTTTTAAGAAATTGTAGGCATAATGCAATTTCAGGCGCTGCAACGCGCTGAATCACGCTAGAGCACTTTTTGAGCGGCAACGTGCGCGAGCGCTTTTCGCGCGGCATAGCGTTGCTAAAATAGGTTCACATTTGATATAATTATGTCCCACTAGGGACCTATGGGCCTTAAAATACCAAAACCGTTAAAATTTGGCCATTTCAGTGAAAACTTGGAAGTTCTTAAAAAATTCTAGGCATTTTGCAATTTTAGGTGCTGCAGCGCGCTGAATCGTGCTGGAGTGCTTTCCGCGCTGCGGAGCGCGGTAGCGCTTAGCACTACTCGCGCAGCATCACACGGCTAAAATAGGTTCACATTTGATATAATTCTGTCCTGTTAGGATCCTAGAGACCTTGAAATTCCAAAACTGTGAAATTTTGGCCATTTCAATCAAAACTGAGCAGTTCTTAAGAAATTATAGGCATTTTACAATTTCCAGCGCTACAGCACGCTGAATCGCGCGGGTGCGCTTTTCTCGCGGCAGCTCGCAGTAACGCTTTTCACACGGCTCCACGCGGTAGCACTTTTTGCGCTATAGAGCACGGTAGCGCTTTTCGCGCAGCAACGAGCGGCTAACATAGGTTCACAATTGATATAATTTTGTCCCACTAGGGTCCTAAGGACCTTAATTTTCCAAAACTGTGAAATTTTGGGCATTTTAGCCAAAACTGGCCAGTTTTTAAGAAATTCTAGGCATTATGCAATTTCAGGCGCTGCAGCCCGCTGAATTGCGCTACAGCGCTTTTCGAGCGGCAGCGCGCGGTAGCACTTTGCCTGCGGCGGCGTGCGGTAACGCTTTTCGCGCAGTAACGCGTGGTCTAGCCTTTCGCGCTCCAGCGCGCAGCTAAAATACGATCACATTAAAAATAATTCTGTCCCACTAGGGTCTTAGGGATCTTAAAACACCAAAACCGTGAAATTTTGGCTATTTCAGACAAAACTGGGCAGTTCTTAAGAAATTCTAGGTATTTTGGAATTTCAGGAGCTACAACGCGCTGAATCGCGCTGGAGCGCTTTTCGCACAGCATCGCGCGATAGCACTTTTTGCGCACTAGTGCGCGGCTACATTAGGTTCACAATTGATATAATTCTGTACGTTAGGGTCCTAGGGACCTTAAAATATGAAAACCCTGAAGTTTTAGCCATTTCAGTCAAAACTGGGCAGTTTTTAAGAAATTCTAGGCATTTTGCAATTTCAGGCGCTGCAGCGCACTGAATCGCGCTGGAGCGCTTTTCGCACGGAACCGCACGATAGTGCTTTTCGCGCGGTAGCGCGGTAGCGCGGGAGCGCTTTTCACGCTGTAGGGCGCGGTAGCGCTTTTTAAGCAGCAGCACGCGGCTAACACAGGTTCACATTTGAGATAATGATATCCAACTATGGTTCTAGGGACCTTAAAATTTCAAAACTGTGAAATTTTGGCCATTTTAGCCAAAACTGGCCAGTTTTTAAGAAATTCTATGCAATTTACAATTTAAGGGGCTACAGCGTGCTGAATCGTGCTGGAGCGCTTTTCACGCGGCAGCGCACAGGAGCGCTTTTCGCACGACAGCGCTCGGGAGCGCTTTTCGCGCGGCAGCGTGCGGGAGCGCTTTTGACGCTGTAGTGCATGGTAGCGCTTTTCGCATGGTAGCCCTTTTCGCGCGGTAGCGCACTTCTAAAAGAGGTTCACATTTGATATAATTCAGTTCCACTAAGGTCCGAGGGACCTTAAAATACCAAAACCATGAAGTTTTAGCCATTTCAACCAAAACTAAGTAGTTCTAATAAACTTCTTAGCATTTTGCAATTTCAAGCGCTGCAGCGCGCTGAATCGCGCTGGAGCGCTATTCACGCGGCAGCGCGCAGTAGCGTTGTTCGCGCTGTAGCGCGCGGTATGGCTTTTCGCATGGCAGCGCGCGATAGCACTTTTTCGCTCGACAACTCGCCGCTAAAACAAGTTCACATTTGATATAATTCGTGCCCACTAGGGGTCCAAGGGACCTTAAAATAAAAAACTGTGAAGTTTTGGCTATTTCAGTCAAAATTAGGCAGTTTATAAGAATTTATAGGCATTTTGCAATTAGAGGCGCTACAACGCGCTAAATGGCGCTGGAGCGCTTTTCGAGCTGCAGCACGCTGAATCGCGCAGTATAGCTTTTCGTGCAGCAGCGCATGGCTAAAATAGATTCACATTTGATATAATGCTGTCCCACTAGGGTCCTAGGGACCTTAAAATACCAAAACCGTAAAATTTTGGCCATTTCAATAAAAACTGGGCAGTTTTTAAGAAATTCTATGTATTTTGCAATTTCAGGCGCTGCAGTGCGCTGAATCGCACTGGAGCGCTGTTCGCACGGTAGCACTTTTCGCACTGCAGAGTGCGGTAGCGCTTTTTGCACAGCAACGCACTGCTAAAATAGGTTCATATTTGATATAGTTCTGTCCCAGTAGGGTCCTAAGGTCCTTAAAATTTTAAAACCATGAAATTTTGGCCATTTTAGCCAAAACTGGGCAGTTTTTAAGAAATTATAGGCATTTTGCAATTCTAAGTGCTACAACGCGCTGAATCGCGCTGGAGCGCTGTTTGCGCGGCAGCTCGCAGCTAAAATAAGTTCACATTTGATATAATCAGTCCCACTATAGTCCAAGGGACCTTAAAATACAAAAATTGTGAAATTTTGCCCATTTAAGCCAAAACTGGGCTGTTTTTAAAAAATTCTATGCATTTTGCAATTTCAGGTGCTACAACACGCTTAATCGCGCTAGAGCACTTTTTGAGTGGCAACGTGCGTGAGCGCTTTTCGCACGGCATAGCACTGCTAAAATAGGTTCACATTTGATATAATTATGTCCCACTAGGGTCCTATGGACCTTAAAATACCAAAACCGTTAAATTTTGGCCATTCCAGACAAAACTGGGCAGTTCTTAAGAAATTTTAGGTATTTTGGGAGTTCAGGAGCTGCAGCGTGCTGAATCGCGCTGGAGCGCTTTTCGCGCAGCAGCGCGCGGTAGCACTTTTTGCGCTCTAGCGTGCGGCTACAATAGGTTCACAATTGATATAATTCTATACGTTAGGGTCCTAGGGACCTTTAAATATCAAAACCGTGAAGTTTTGGCCATTTTAATCAAGATTGGGCAGTTTTTAAGTAATTCTAAGTATTTTGTAATTTCAGGCACTGCAGCGCACTGAATTGCGCTGGAGGGCTTTTCGTGCGGCAGCACGCGGGAGTGCTTTTCACGCTGTAGGGCGTGTTAGCGCTTTTTAAGCATCAGAACGCGGCTAACATAGGTTCACATTTGAGATAATTTTATCCCACTATGGTCCAAGGGAACTTAAAATTCCAAAATTGTGAAATTTTGGCCATTTCAGCCAAAATTGGCCAGTTCTTAAGAAATTCTATGCAGTTTGCAATATAAGGGGCTACAGCGCGATGAATTGTGCTGGAGCGCTTTTCACGCGAGAGCGCTTTTCGCACGGCAGCGCTTTTCCCGCGGTAGCGCGCGTGAGCACTTTTCGCACGGCAGCGTGTGGGAGCGCTTTTGACGCTGCAGTGCACGGTAGCGCTTTTCGCGCTGTAGCGCTTTTCGCACGGTAGCGCACTTCTAAAATAAGTTCACATTTGATATAATTAAGTCCCACTAAGGTCCGAGGGACCTTAAAATACCAAAACCATAAAGTTTTAGCCATTTCAACCAAAACAAGGTAGTTTTTATAAACTTCTTGGCATTTTGCAATTTCAGGCGCTGCAACGCGCTGAATCGCGCTGGAGTGCAATTCACGCGGCAGCGCGCAGTAGCGCTGTTCGCACTGCAGCGCGCGGTATGGCTTTTCGCATGGTAGCGCGCGATAGCACTTTTTCGCACGATAGCTCGCAGCTAAAACAAGTTCCCACTTGATATAATTCGTGCCCACTAGGGTCCAAGGGACCTTAAAATAAAAAACTGTGAAATTTTGGCCATTTCAGTCAAAATTACGCAGTTTTTAAGAATTTTTAGGCATTTTGCAATTAGAGGCGCTACAGTGCGTTGAATCGTGCTAAAGGGCTTTTCGAGCGGCAGCACGCTGAATTGCGCAGTATCATTTTTCGTGCAGCAGCGCGTGGCTAAAATAGGTTCATATTTGATATAATGCTATCCCACTAGGGTCCTAGGGACCTTAAAATACCAAAACCATAAAATTTTGGCCATTTCAGTCAAAACTGGGCAGTTTTAAAGAAATTCTATGAATTTTGCAATTTCAGGCGCTGCAGTGCGCTGAATCGCACTGGAGCGCTGTTCGCGCGGTAGCGCTGTTCGCGCGGTAGCGCTTTTCGCACTGCAGAGCGCGGTAGCGCTTTTTGCGCAGCAACGCACTGCAAAAATAGGTTCACATTTGATATAGTTCTGTTCCAATAGGGTCCTAGGGACCTTAAAATTTCAAAACCGTGAAGTTTGGCCATTTTAGCTAAAACTGGGCAGTTTTTAAGAAATTATAGGCATTTTACAATTCTAAGCGCTACAGCGCGCTGAATCGTGCTGGAGTGCTTTTCGCGCGGCAGCGCGCGCGAGCGCTTTTCGCGCTGCAGCCCGCGGGAGCGCTTTTCCCACGACAGTGCGCGGGAGCGCTTTTCGCGCGACAGCACGCAGCTACAATAAGTTCATATTTCATATTATTCTGTCCCACTAGGGTCTTAGGGACCTTAAAATACCAAAACTATGAAATTTAGCCATTTCAGCTAAAACAAACAGTTTTTAAAAAATTATTGGCATTTTGCAATTTCAGGCGCGGTAGCGCGTGGTAGCACTTTTCGTGTAGTAACGCGCGATAGCGCTTTTCGCACGGCAGCTCGCAGCTAAAATAGGTTCACATTTGATATAATCAGTCCCACTAGGGTCCAAGGGACCATAAAATACAAAAATTGTGAAATTTTGCCCAATTAAGCCAAAACTAGGCTGTTTTTAAGAAATTCTAGACATTTTGCAATTTCAAGCGCTGCAACGCGCTTAATCGTGCTAGAGCGCTTTTTGAGCAGCAACGTGCGTGAGCACTTTTCGCGCGGCATAGCGCTGCTAAAATAGGTTCACATTTGATATAATTATGTCCCACTAGGGTCCTATGGACCTTAAAATACGTAAACCGTTAAATTTTGGCCATTTCAGTTAAAACTTGGCAGTTCTTAACAGATTCTAGGCATTTTGCAATTTTAGGTGTTGCAGCGCGTTAGATCGTGCTGGAGTGTCTTCCGCGCTGTGGAGCGCGGTAGTGCTTCTCGCGCAGCAACGCGCGGCTGAAATAGGTTCACATTTGATATAATTCTGTCCCACTATAGTCCTAAAGACTTTGAAATTCCAAAACTGTGAAATTTTGGCCGTTTCAATCAAAACTGAGCAGTTCTTAAGAAATTATAGGCATTTTACAATTTCAAGCACTACAGCGCGCTGAATCGCGTTGGAGCGCTTTTCGCGCAGCAGCGCGCAGGAGAACTTTTCGCGCTGAAACGCGCGAATAAAATAGGTTTACAGTTGATATAATTCAGTCCCACTAGGGTCCGAGGGATCTTAAAATACCAAAACCGTAAAGTTTTAGCCATTTTAGCCAAAACTAAGCAGTTTTTAAGAAATTATTAGCATTTTGTAATTTCAGGCGCTACAGTGCGTGACTACAATAGGTTCACATTTGATATAATTCAGTATGCTAGGGTCCTAGGGACCTTAAAATACCAAAACAGGGAAGTTTTGACCATTTCAGTCAAAACTGGGCAGTTTTTAGGATATTCTAGGCATTTTGTAATTTCAGTCGTTGTAGCGCTCTGAATCGGGCTGGAGCACTTTTCGCGCGGCAGCGCCCGGGTGTCCTTTTTGCGCGGCAGCGCGCGGGAGCGCTTTTCCTGCTGTAGTGCACGATAGCGCTATTCGCGCGTTAGCGCGCGGGAGCCCTTGTCTTACTGCAGTGCACGGTTGCGCTATTCGCACGGCAGCACGAGACTTAAATAGGTTCACATTTGATATAATTCAGTCCCGCTATGGTCCTAGGGACCTTAAAATACCAAAATCGTGAAATTTTGGCCATTTCAGCCAAAACTGGCCAGTTTTTAAAAAGTTCTATATATTTTGCAATTTAAGGCGCTGCAGCGCTCTGAATCGGGCTGGAGCGCTTTTCATGTGGCAGAGCCCGGGTGCCCTTTTTGTGCGACAGCGCGCGGGAGCGCTTTTCATGCTGCAGTGCACGATAGCGCTATTCGCGTGGCAGCGCACTGGAGTACTTTTCATGCTGCAGTGCACGGTAGCGCTATTTGCACGGCAGCGCCTGGCTAAAATAGGTTCACATTTGATATAATTCAGTCCCACTAGGGTCTGAGGGACCTTAAAATACCAAAATCGTGAAGATTTAGCCATTTCAGTCAAAACTAAGCAGTTTTTAAGAAATTATTGACATTTTACAATTTTAGGCGCTGGAGCACTTTTCGCGCAGTAGCACTTTTAGCGCTCTAGCTCGCGGCTACAATAGGTTCACATTTGATATAATTCAGTACGCTTGGGTCTTAGGGATTTTAAAATACCAAAACCGGGAAGTTTTGGCCATTTCAGTCAAAACTAGGCAGTTTTTAAGAAATTCTATGCATTATGCAATTTAAGGCGTTGTAGCGCGCTGAATCGTGCTGAAGCGCTTTTTGCGTGGCAGCACGCGAGAGCACTTTTTGCGCTGCAGTGCACGGTAGCGCTTTTCGTGCAGCAGCGCGTGGCTAAAATAGGTTCACATTTGATATAATTCCATCTCACTAGGGACCGAGGACCTTAAAATACCAAAACCATGAAGTTTTGGTTATTTCAGCCAAAACTAAGTAGTTTTTAAGAAATTCTTGGCATTTTGCAATTTCAGGCACTACAGCGCATTGAATCGCGCTGGAGCGCTTCTCGCGCTGCAGCGCGCGGTATGGCCTTTCGCGTGGCAGCGCGCGATAGCGCTTTTCGCGTGGTAACTCGTAGCTAAAACAAGTTCATATTTGATATAATTCAGGCTAACTAGGGTCCATGGGACCATAAAATACAAAAACTGCGAAGTTTTGGCCATTTCAGTCAAAACTAAGCAGTTATTAAGAAATTCTAGGCATTTTGCAATTTCAGGCGCCGCAGCGAGCTGAATTGCGCTGGAACGCTTTTCCCGTGGCAGCGCGCGGGAGCGCTTCTCGCGCTGCAGCGCGCGGTATCGCCTTTCGCGCTCCAACACAGCTAAATTAGGTTCACATTTGATATAATTCTGTGCCACTATGGTCCTAAGGACCTTAAAATACCAAAACCATGAAATTTTGGTCATTTCCATCAAAACAGGGCAGTTTTTATGAAATTATAGGCATTTTACAATTTCAGGCGCTGCAGCGCATTGAAGCGCTTTTTGCAAAGCAGCGCGCAACTAAAATAGCTTCACATTTGATATAATTCTGTACCACTAGGGTCCTAGGTACCTTAAAATACCAAAACCGTGAAATTTTGGCCATTTCTGCCAAAACTGGTCTGTTTTTAAGAAATTCTAGGAATTTTGCAATTTTAGGCGCTGCTGCAGCGTGCTGAATCACGCTGGAGCGCTTTTCGCGTGGCAACGTGCAATAACACTATTTGCGCTGCAGTGCTCGGTAGCGCTTGTCGCACTCCAGCACGCGGCTACAATAGGTTCACATTTGATATAATTTTGTCCCACTAGGGTCCTAGAGACCTTAAAATACCAAAACCATAAAATTTTGGTCATTTCAGTCAAAACTGGGCAATTTTTAAGAAATTCTAGGTATTTTGCAATTTCAGGCGCTAAAGTGCGCGCAATCGCGCTGGAGCGCTTAGCGCGTGGTAGCGCTTTACGCGTTGCAGAGCGCGGTAGCGCTTTTCGCGCATCAGCACAAGGCTAAAATAGGTTCACATTTAATAAAATTCCATCCCGCTAGGGCCCTAGGGACTTAAAAATTCCAAAATTGGGAAATTTTGGCCATTTCAGCCAAAACTGGGCAGTTTATAAGAAATTATACGCATCTTACAATTTCAAGCGCTACAGCGCACTGAATCGCGCTGGAGCGCTTTTCGCGCGGGAGCGTTGTTCACGCTACAGAGCGCGGGAGCGCTTTTCACGCGGCAGCGCGCGGGAGCGGTTTACACAAGGCAGCGCGCGGCTAAAATAAGTTCTCATTTGATATAATTCTGTCCCACTAGGGTCCTAGGGACCTTAAAATACCAAAACTGTGAAGTTTAAGCCATTTTTCCAAAACTAAGTAGCTTTTAAGAAATTCTTGGCATTTTGCAATTTCAGGCGCTGCAGCGCGGTGAATCGCGCTGGAGCGCTTCTCGAGCGGCGGCGCACGGCGGCGCGCGGTAGTGCTTTTTGCGCAGTAGGGCGCTACTAAAATAGGTTCACATTTGATATAATTCAGTCCCCTAGGGTCCTAGGGACCTCAAAATATCAAAATAGTGAAGTTTTGGCAATTTCAGTAAAAACTGGGCAGTTCTTAAGAAATTCTAGGAATTTTGCAATTTCAGGTGCTGCAGGGCGCTGAATCGCCTTAAAGCGCTTTTCGTGTGGTAGCACTTTTCGTGCTGCAGCGCACGATATAGTATTTTGTGCGGCAGCTCGTTGCTAAAATAGGTTCACATTTGAAATAATTCAGTCCCACTAGGGTCCAAGGGACCTTAAAATACAAAAACCATGAAATTTGGGTCATTTAAGCCAAAACTAGTTAGTTTTTAAGAATATATAGGTATTTTGAAATTTCAGGCGCTGCAACACGCTGAATCGCGCTAGATCGCTTTTCCAGCGGTAGCGCGCGGGAGCAATGTTTGCGCGGCAGCGCGTGGCTAAAATAAGTTCACATTTGATATAATTCAGTCCCACTAGGGTCCTAAGGACCTTAAAATACCAAAACTGTGAAGTTTTTGCTATTTCAGCCAAAACTGGGTAGTTTTTAAGAAACTCTAGGCATTTTGCAATGTCAGGCACTGCAGCGCGCTGAATCGCGTTGGAGCGCTTTTCGCGCTGTAGAGCTTGATAGCGCTTTTCGCGCGGCAGCGCACGGGAGCCTTTTCGCACGGTAATGCGCGGTTAAAATAGTTTCTCATTTGATATAATTCTGTCCTACTAGGGTCCTAGGGACCTTAAAATCCCAAAATCATAAAATTTTGGCCATTTCAACCAAAATGTTTTAAAAAAATTCTAGGCATTTTGCAATTTCAGGCGCTACAGCACGCTGAATCGCATTGGAGCGCTTTTCGCCGCTGCAGCGCGCGGCTAAAATAAGTTCACATTTGATATAATTCTGTCCCACTAGGGTCTCAGGGACACTAAAATACAAAAACTGTGAAAAATTAGCCATTTAAGCCAAAACAAACAGTTTTTAAGAAATTTTTAGCATTTTGCAATTTTAGGCGCTGCAGTGCTCTGAATCGCGCTAGAGCGCTTTTTGACCGGCAGCGCGCAGTAGGACTTTTCGTGTTGCAGCGCGCGATAGCACTTTTCGTGCGGTAGCTCGAGGCTAAAACAGGTTCAAATTTGATATAATTCAGTCCCACGATGGTCCAAGGGATCTTAAAATACAAAAACTGTGAAATTTTAGTCATATGAGCCAAAACTGGGCAGTTTTTAAAAACATTCTAGGCATTTTGCAGTTTCAGGCGCTACAGCACGCTGAATCGCGCTAGAGTGCTTTTCAAGCGGCAGCACGCGGGAGCGCTTTTCGCGCGGCAGCGCGCGATAGCATTTTTCGCTCTGTCAAGCGCTATAGCTCTTTTTATGCAGCAGCGCGCCGCTAAAATAAGTTCACATTTGATATAGTTCAGGCCCACTATGGTCCAAGGGACCTTAAAATATATAAATCGAGAAGTTTTGGCCATTCCTGTCAAAACTGGGCAGCTTTTAAGAAATTATAGTAATTTTGTAATTTCAGGCGCTGCAGCGCGCTGAATCGCGCTAGAGCGCTTTTCGAGCGAGTGGCAGCGCGCGGGAGCACTTTTCGCATGGCAGCACTCGGTAGCGCTTTTTGGGTGGTAGCGCGCGATAACATTTTTCGCGCTGTAAAGCACTATAGCGCTATTTACGCAGTAGCGCACGGCTTAAATAGGTTCACATTTGATATAGTTCATGCTCACTAGGGTCCAAGGGACCTTAAAATACAGAAACCGTGAAGTTTTGGCCATTTCAGGCAAAACTTGGCAGCTCTTAAGAAATTCTAGTAATTTTGCAATTTCAGGCGCTGCAAGCGCGCTGAATCGCGCTAGAGCGCTTTGATGGCGGCAGCGCGTGGGAGCGCTTTTCACATGGTAGTGCACAGGAGCGCTTTTTGTGCAGCAGTGCGCGATAGCATTTTTGGCACTGTAGCACTTTTTATGAAGCAGTGCGTGGCTAAAATAAGTTCACATTTGATATAATTCAGGCCCACAAGGGTCCAAGGGACCTTAAAATACAGAAACCGTGAAGTTTTGGCTATTTCATACAAAACTGGGCAATTTTTATAAAATTCTAGGCATTTTGCAATTTCACGCGCTGCAGCGCACTGAATCGCGTTGGAGTGCTTTTCGCTCGGCAACGCGCAGTAGCGCTTTTCGCGTTGCAGTGGTCGGCAGCGCTTTTCGCGCGGCAGCGCGCGGGAGCGCTTTTCGCGCTGCAGTGTGTGGCTAAAATTGGTTCACATTTGATATAATTCAGTCCTACTAGGGTCTGAAGGACCTTAAAATACCATAATCATGAAGTTTTGGCCATTTCAACCAAAATTAAGTAGTTTTTAAGAAATTCTTGGCATTTTGCAATTTCAGGCGCTGCAGCGCGTAGAATTGCGCTAAGTGCTTTTCGGGCTGCAGCGCGCGGTACGGCTTTCTGCGCGGCAGTGCGCGGTACGGCTTTCCGCGTGGCAGCGCACGGTATGGCTTTCCGTGCGGCAGCGCTCGATAGCGCTTTTCGCACGATAGCTCGTGGTTAAAACAATTTCACATTTGATATAATTCAGGCCCATTATGGTCCAATAGACCTTAAAATACAAA
Source organism: Gastrodia elata (assembly GCA_016760335.1). NCBI lineage: Eukaryota > Viridiplantae > Streptophyta > Magnoliopsida > Asparagales > Orchidaceae > Gastrodia > Gastrodia elata. The sequence continues at coordinate 94,774 of JACERR010000043.1, read as the reverse complement.
AATCATGAAGTTTTGGCCATTTCAGTCGAAACTGGGCACTTTTTAAGATATTCTAGGCATTTTGCAATTTCAAGTGCTGCAGCGTGCTGAATCACGCTGGAGCACTTTTCGCGCGGCACCGCGCAGTAGCGCTTTTTGCGCTACAGTGCTCGGAAGCACTTTTCGCCCGGCAGCACGCGGTATCGTTTTTCGCGCAGCAGCGCATGGCTAAAATAGGTTCACATATGATATAATTCTGTCTCACTAGGGTCATAGGGACCTTAAAATTCCAAAACCATGAAATTTTGGCCATTCCAGTCAAAACTGGGCAGTTTTTAAGAAATTATAAGCATTTTGGAATTTTAAGCACTGGAGCGCTTTTCGCGCGGTAGCGCGCGGCTAAAATAAGCTCACATTTGATATAATTCTATCCCACTAGGGTATTAGGGACCTTAAAATACCAAACCCGTGAAATTTTAGCCATTTCAACCATAACAAATAGTTTTTAAGAAATTATTGGCATTTTGCAATTTCAGGCGCTGCAGCGCACTAAATCGTGCTAGAGCGTTTTCAGGTAGCTTGGGTTACCAAGACTACCATTCCTTCGATGCACAGATGTCTCGTACCCATCACGATCGGACCCTATATCGATCGGATTTGGTGCAATGTCATGCCCATGGATGTTTACCACGTTCTCTTAGGGAGACCATGGTTGTATGATAGGGACGTGACTATTCATGGCAGGACCAACACATGTTCATTCATGTTGAATGGGCAGAAGGTGGTCCTGAATCCCGTCAGACCCTTAGCCTCACACCCAAGACAGAAAGCCACCACGGAGACCCTTCAGCCCATAGAACGGAAGAAGGCCTTGAATATTATCCGGGGAGTTGAGTTAGAGAGAGAGAGTTTTGCGAATGGCATCTTTTATGCCTTAGTGGTACTCCAGTTATCTGGACTGGTGCCTAACACCACCCACCTTCCTAAATCTGCCAGGAAGCTTCTTGAGGAGTTTCAAGATGTCCATCCTGAGGAGTTTCCTACTGGATTACCTCCCATGAGGTCGATCCAGCACGCCATTGATTTAGTCCCTGGCTCCTCCCTACCCCATTTGCCTCACTACCGTTTAGACCCCACAGCGCACGTTGAGTTGCAGAGGCAGATCACTGAACTATTAGATTGTGGATTTATTCATCATAGTATGAGTCCATGTGCTGTTCCAGCCCTTCTTGCCCCCAAGAAGGATGGAACATGGTGCATGTGTGTTGACAGCTGAGCTGTCAACCGAATCACTGTGAAGTATAGATTCCCCATTCCACAATTAGATGACATGTTGGACATGCTGAGTGGTGCTGCTATCTTCTCAAAGATAGATCTGAGGAGCAGATACCACCAGATTAGGATTAGAGAGGGAGATGAGTGGAAGACTGCCTTCAAGTCGAAGGAGGGATTGTATGAGTGGCTAGTGATGCCGTTTGGACTATCCAATGCCCCAAGCACCTTTGTTCGGATGATGACTCATGTCTTCTAGAGCTACATGGGTAAGTTCGTCATCATTTATTTTGATGACATTCTGGTGTATAGCCGCTCTAGCGATGACCACCTGGGTCATCTTCGCACCATTTTCGAGCTCCTGCGAGCCGAAAACCTGTACATCCACATGAAGAAGTGCATATTCTTCGTGGAGTCTATCATCTTTCTAGGTTACATAGTAGGCTCCTCAGGAATCTCCATTGATCCCGAGAAGGTGAGGGCTATCATGGAGTGGCCCACGCCACAAAACATCCATGATGTTCGTTGCTTTCACGGCCTGGCCACTTTTTACCTACGTTTCATAAGGGATTTTAGTGGTATCATGGCCCCTATCACAGAGTGTACCAAGAAGGGCGAGTTCAAGTGGCCATCTTCTGCTGGAAAAGCATTTCAGCTTATCAAGGAGAAGATGTCATCTGCCCCACTGTTGAGATTGCCAAATTTTGGCAAGACCTTTGAGGTATCTTGCGATGCTTTCGACGTTGGGATTGGTGGAGTCCTCACCTAGGAGGGCCACCCTATGGGATATTTCAACGAGAAACTCTCAGGCCCAAAGCTAAATTATTCTAATTATGAGAGTGAGTTTTACGCTTTAGTGCAGAGCTTGAGACACTGGAGGCACTACCTGTTGCCAAAGGAGTTTATCCTACACTCGGATCACCAAGCACTTTTCGCGCTGCAGCGCGCGGTAGCGCTTTTTGCGCAGCAGGGCGCGGCTAAAATAGGTTCACACTTGATATAATTCAGTCCCGTTAGGGTCTTAAGGACCTTAAAATACCAAAACCGTGAAGTTTTGAAATCCTCAGGAAAAACTGAGCAGTTTTTAAAAATTCTAGGCATTTTGCAATTTCAAGCACTGCAGCGCGCGGAATCGCGCTGGAGCTCTTTTCGAGCGGCAGTGCGCAAGACCACTTTTCGCGCTGCAGTGCGCAGTAGTGCTTTTTGTGCGGCAATGCGCGGCTAAAATAGGATCATATTTGATATAATTCAGTCCCACTAGGGTCCTAAGGACCTTAAAATATAAAACCGAGACGTTTTGGGCCATTTCAGGCAAAACTTGGCAGTTTTTAAGAAATTCTATGCATTTTGCAATTTCAGGCGCTGCAGCGGGCTGAATCGCGTTGGAGCGCTTTTCGTGCAGCACCACGCGGTAGCGCTTTTCTCGCGGAAGCACTTTTCGGGTTGCAGCGCGCTGTTGCGCTTTTCGCGCGGTAGCGCTTTTCATGCGGTAGCGCTTTTTGAGCGGTAGCGCCCAGCTAAAATTGGCTCACATTTGATATAATTGAGTCTCACTAGGGTCCTAGGGATCTTAAAATACCAAAAGCGTGAAGTTTTGGTCATTTCAGCCTAAACTAAGCAGTTTTTAAGAAATTCTTAGTATTTTGCATTTTCAGGCGCTGCAGCGCACTGAATTGCGTGGGAGCGCTATTCGCGCGGCAGCGGGCAGGAGCTCTTTTTGCGCCGAAGCGCGCGGCTAAAATAGATTCACATTTAATATAATTTAGTCCTGCTAGGGTCCAAGGGACCTTAAAATACAAAATCCGTAAACTTTTGGCCATTTCAGACAAAACTGGGCAGTTCTTAGGAAATTCTAGATATTTTGCAATTTCAGGCGCTACAGCGCACTGAATCGCGCTAGAGATCTTTTCGAGCGGCAGCGCACGAGACCGCTTTTCGCTGCAACGCGTGGTAGTGCTTTTGCGCCGCAATGCGTGGCTAAAATACGTTCATATTTGATATAATTCAGTCCCTCTAAGGTCATAAGGACCTTAAAATACAGAACCAGGAAGTTTTGACAATTTCAGTGAAAACTGGGCAGTTTTTAAGAAATTATATGCATTTTGCAATTTCAGGCGCTGCAGCTCACCGAATCGCGCTAGAGCGCTTTTCGCGCGGCAACATGCAGTAGCGCTTTTTACGCTGCAGCACGCGGTAGTGCATTTCGCGCGGCAGAGTGTGGTTAAAATAAGTTCATATTTGATATAATTCAGTCCCACTAGGGTCCTAGGGACCTTAAAATATCAAAACCATGAAGTTTTAGCCATATCAGCCAAAACTAAGCAGTTTTTAAGAATTTATTGGTATTTTACAATTTCAAGCGGTGTAGCGCGCGGTAACGCTTTTTGCGCTGTAGTGCCCGGGAGTGCTTTTCCCGCGGCCGCATGGGGAACGCTTTTCGCGCGGCAGCGCACGGCTAAAATAGGTTCACATTTGATATAATTCAGTCCCACTAGGGCCCAAGGGACCTTAAAATACAAAAACTGTGAAATTTTGGTCATTTCATCCAAAACTAGGCAGTTTTTAATAAATTCTTAAGATTTTGCAATTTCAGGCGCTACATCGCGCTCAATCGCACCGGAGCGCTTTTCGAGAGGCAGTGCGTGCGAGTGCTTTTCGCGCTGCAGCGCGTGGTTGTGGTTTTCGATCGGCAGTGCGCAGTCAAAATAAGTTCACATTTGATATAATTCTGTCCCACAAGCGTCCTAAGGAACTTAAAATCCCAAAACCGTGAAGTTTTAGCTATTTCAGTCAAAACTAAGTAGTTTTTAAGAAATTATTGGAATTTTGCAATTTTGGGCACTGTAGCGCGCGTCACGGTGGAGCACTTTTCGCGTGGAAGCACGTGATAGCACTTTTCGTGCTGCAGCGCGTGATAGCGCTTTTTGCGCGGCAGCTCGCGGCAAAAACAGGTTCACATTTGAAATAATTCAGTCCCACTTGGGTCCAAGGGACCTTAAAATACAAAATCCGTGAAATTTTGGTCATTTCAGCCAAACTGGGTGGTTTTTAAGAAATTCTAGGCATTTTATAATTTCAGGCACTGCAGCGCACTGAATCGCGCTGGAGCGCTATTTGCGCTTTTCGCGCGGCGGCGCGCGGTTAAAATAGGTACACATTCGATATAATTCAGCCCCACTAGGGTCCAAGGGACCTTAAAATATTAAAATCATGAAATTTTGGACATCCAAGCCAAAAATGGGCAGCTTTTAAGAAATTCTAGGTATTTTGCAATTTCAGGCGCTAAGCACGCTGAATCGTGCTGCAGCGCGCTGAATTGCGCTGGAGCGCTTTTCGAGTGGCAGCGCGCAAGAGCACTTTTCGCGCTGCAGCGCACGATAGTGCTTTTTACATGGAAATGTGCAGCTAAAATAGGTTCACATTTGATATAATTCAGTCCCACTATGGTCCTAAGGACCATAAAATACCAAAATCGTGAAATTTTGGACATTCAAACCAAAACTGGGCAGTTTTTAAGAAAGTCTAAGCATTTTTCAAATTCAGGCACTGCAGCGCGCTGAATCTCGCTGTAGCGCTCTTTGCGCGGCAGCGTGCGGTAGCGATTGTCGTGCTGCGGGGCGCAGTAGTGCTTTTCGCGCGGTAGCGCTTTTCGCATGGCAGCTTGCGGCTAAAATAAGTTTACATTTGATATAATTAAGTCTCACTAGGGTCCAAAGGACCTTAAAATACCAAAACCCTGAAGTTTTGGCCATTTCAGCCAAAACTAAGCCGTTTTTAAGAAATTCTTGGCATTTTGCAATTTTAGGCGCTGCAATGCGCTGAATCGCGCTGGAGTGTTTTTCGCGCGGTAGCGATTTTTGGGCTGCAGCGCGGTAGCGCTTTTTGTGCGGCGGTGCGCGGCTAAAATAGGTTCACATTTGATATAATTGAGTCCCACTAGGATCCTAGGGACCTTAAAATACCGAACCGTAAAATTTTGGCTATTTCAGACAAAACTGGGCAGTTTTTAAGAAATTCTAAGCATTTTGTAATTTTTGGCAAAGCAGAGCACTGAATCGCGCTGGAGCGCTTTTCGAGCGGTAGCACGCGGGAGCATTTTCGCGCAGTAATGCGCGGCTAAAATAAGTTCACATTTGATATAATTCAGTCCCACTAGAGTCCTAGGGAACTTAAAATCCCAAAACCGTGAAGTTTTAGCCATTTCAGCCAAAACTAAGCAATTTTTAAGAAATTATTAGCATTTTGCAATTTTGTGCGCTGCAGCGTGCTGAATCGTGTTGGATCACTTTACGTGCGGCAGCACGCGATAGCACTTTTCATGCTGCAGCGCGCGATAGTGCTTTTCGCATGGGAGCTTACGGCTAACACAGGTTCACATTTGATATAATTCAGTCCCACAAGGGTCCAAGGGACCTTAAAATACTAAAACCATGAAATTTTGGTCATTTCAGCCAAAACTGAGCGATTTTTAAGAAATTCTAAGCATTTTGTAATTTCAGGCGTTGCAGCACGCTGAATCGCGCTGGAGCACTTTTCAAGCGGCAGCACGCGGTAGCGCTTTTCGCGCTGCAGTGCGCGGTAGCGCTTTTCACGCAACAGCGGGCGGTAGCGATTTTTGCGCGGTTAAAATAAGTTCACATTTGATATAATTCAGTCCCACTATGGCCCTAGGGACCTTAAAATACAAAAACCGTGAAGTTTTAGTCATTTCAGCGAAAACTAAGCAGTTCTTAAGAAATTATTGGCATTTTGCAATTTCAGGCACTGCAGCGCGCTGAACCGCGCTGGAGCGCTTTTCATGCGGCAACGCACAGGAGCGTTTGTCGCGCTGCAGTGCGCGATAGTGCTTTTGGCGTGGCAGCGCGCGGTTAAAATAAGTTCACATTTGATATAATTCAGTCCCATTTGGGTCGAAGGGACCTTAAAATATAAAAACTGTGAAATTTTTGCCAGTTCACAGCCAAAATTGGGCAGTTTTTATTAAATTCTTATGATTTTGCAATTTCAGGCGCTGCAGCGCTTTTCGAGCGGCAGCGCGCGGGAGCACTTTTTGCGCTGTAGCTTGCGGGAGCGCTTTTCGCGCGGCCGCACGTGGGAGCGCTTTTCGCTCGGCAGCGCGCGGCTTGAAAAAGTCACATTAAATATAATTATATCCCACTAGCGTCCTAGGGAACTTAAAATCCCAAGACTGTGAAGTTTTAGCCATTTCAACCAAAACTAAGCAGTTCTTAAGAAATTATTGGCATTTTGCAATTTTGGGCATTGCAGCGCGTTGAATTGCACTGGAGCACTTTTCGAGCGGCAGCGCGCGATGGCACTTTTCATGCTGCAGCACGCGATAGCGCTTTTTACGCGGTATCTCGCGGCTAAAACAGGTTCATATTTGATATAATTCAGTCTCATAAGAGTCAAAGGTACCTTAGAATACTAAAACTGTGAAGGTTTGGCCATTTCAGCCAAAACTGGGTAGTTTTTAAGAAATTCTAGGCATTTTGCAATTTTCGACGCTACAGCCGCTGAATCGCGCTGGAGCGTTTTTTGAGCGGCAGCACGTGGTAGTACTTTTCGCGTTGCAGCACGCAATAGCACTTTTCACGCTGCAGCGCCCAATTAAAATAGGTTAACATTTGATATAATGCAGTCCCACTATGGTCAAAGGGACCTTAAAATACAAAAACTATAAAATTTTGGCCATTTCAACCAAAACTGGGCAGTTTTTAAGAAAATTTAAGCATTTTGCAATTTCAGGCGCTGCAGCGCGCTGAATCGCGCTGGAGCGCTTTTCGCGTGGCAGCGCGCGTTAGCGATTTTCGCGCTTCATGGCGCGGTACCGCTTTTCACACGGCAGTGCGCGGCTAAATTAAGTTCAAATTTGTTATAATTCAATCCCACTAGCGTCTAAGGGACCTTAAAATACCAAAACTGTGAAGTTTTGGCCATTTCATCCAAAACTGGGCAGTTTTTAAGAAATTCTAGGCATTTACAATTTCATGCGCTACAGCGCGCTGGGGCATTTTTCGCACTATAGCGCTTTTCGCGCTGCAGCGCGCAGGAGCACTTTTCGCGCGGAAGCGCGTGGGAGTGCTTTTCACGTGGCAGCTCGCGACTAAAATAGATTCACATTTTATATAATTCTGTCCCACTATGGTCCAAGGGACCTTAAAATACAAAAATAGTGAAATTTTGGCCATTTCAGCCAAAACTAGGGAGTTTTTAAGAAATTCTAGGTATTTTGTAATTTCAGGCCCTCTAGCGCGCTAAGTTGCGCTGGAGCGCTTTTCGCGCTACTGTGCGCGATAGCGCTTTTCACGCTGTGTCGCACGGCTAAAATAGGTTCACATTTGATTTAATTCTGTCCCACTAGAGTCCTAGGGACTTTAAAATTTCAAAACCATAAAATTTTGGCCATTTCAGTCAAAACTGGGCAGTTTTTAGGAAATCTTATGCATTTTACAATTTTAGGCACTGCAGCGCCCTGAATAGGGCTAGAGCGCTTTTCGCACGGCAGCGCGCAGCAGCGTTTTTTCGCGCTGCAGAGCGCGGTAGCTCTTTTCGTGCAACACCGCATGACTAAAATAGGTTCACATTTATTATAATTCTGTCCCACTAGGGTCCTAGGGACATTAATATTCCAAAATTGTGAAATTTTGGCCATTTCAGAAAAAACTGGGCAGTTTTTAAGAAATTATAGGCACTTTGCAATTTTAGGCGCTACAGCGCGCTGAATCATACTTGAGCGCTTTTCTCCCAGCAGCGCTTTTCGAGCTGCAGTGCGCGAGAGCGCATTTTGCGCGGTACCGCGCGAGTAAAATAAGTTCACATTTAATATAATTGAGTCCCACTAGGGTCCAAGGGACCTTAAAATACCAAAACCATGAAGTTTTTGACATTTCAGCCAAAACTGGGCAGTTTTTAAGAAAATCTAGGCATTTTGCAATTTCAGGCGCTGTAGCGCGCTGAAGCGCTTTTCGCGTTGTAGGGTTTTTCGTGCGGCAGCGCCCGGTAGCACTTTTCGCGCCGCTAAAATAGGTTTACATTTGATATAATTCAGTCCCACAATGGTTCAAGAGACCTTAAAATACCAAAACTGTGAAGTTTTGGTCATTTCAGCCAAAACTAAGCAGTTCTTAAGAAATTCTTAACATTTAGTAATTTCAGGCACTGCGGCGCGCTAAATCGTGCTGGAGAGCTTTTCACGTGGCAGCACGCAGTAGCCCTTTTTGCGCTACAGCGCGCGGGAGCACTTTTCGCGCGATAGCGCGCTGCTAAAATAGGTTCACATTTGATATAATTGAGTCCCACTAGGGTCCTAGGAACTTTAAAGTACCAAAACTATGAAGTTTTGGCAATTTGAGCCAGAATTGAGTAATTTTTAAGAAATTCTAGGTATATTACAGTTTGATGCGCGGCGCGCGCGGTAGCGCTTTTTGCGCTATAGTGCGCGGGAGCGCTTTTCCTGCGGCAGCGCGGGGAACGCTTTTCGCGCGGCAGTGCGCGGCTAAAACAGGTTCACATTTGAAATAATTCAGTCCCACTTGGGTCCAAGGGACCTTAAAATACAAAATCCGTGAAATTTTGGTCATTTCAGCCAAACTGGGTGGTTTTTAAGAAATTCTAGGCATTTTATAATTTCAGGCACTGCAGCGCACTGAATCGCGCTGGAGCGCTATTTGCGCTTTTCGCGCGGCGGCGCGCGGTTAAAATAGGTACACATTCGATATAATTCAGCCCCACTAGGGTCCAAGGGACCTTAAAATATTAAAATCATGAAATTTTGGACATCCAAGCCAAAAATGGGCAGCTTTTAAGAAATTCTAGGTATTTTGCAATTTCAGGCGCTAAGCACGCTGAATCGTGCTGCAGCGCGCTGAATTGCGCTGGAGCGCTTTTCGAGTGGCAGCGCGCAAGAGCACTTTTCGCGCTGCAGCGCACGATAGTGCTTTTTACATGGAAATGTGCAGCTAAAATAGGTTCACATTTGATATAATTCAGTCCCACTATGGTCCTAAGGACCATAAAATACCAAAATCGTGAAATTTTGGACATTCAAACCAAAACTGGGCAGTTTTTAAGAAAGTCTAAGCATTTTTCAAATTCAGGCACTGCAGCGCGCTGAATCTCGCTGTAGCGCTCTTTGCGCGGCAGCGTGCGGTAGCGATTGTCGTGCTGCGGGGCGCAGTAGTGCTTTTCGCGCGGTAGCGCTTTTCGCATGGCAGCTTGCGGCTAAAATAAGTTTACATTTGATATAATTAAGTCTCACTAGGGTCCAAAGGACCTTAAAATACCAAAACCCTGAAGTTTTGGCCATTTCAGCCAAAACTAAGCCGTTTTTAAGAAATTCTTGGCATTTTGCAATTTTAGGCGCTGCAATGCGCTGAATCGCGCTGGAGTGTTTTTCGCGCGGTAGCGATTTTTGGGCTGCAGCGCGGTAGCGCTTTTTGTGCAGCGGCGCGCGGCTAAAATAGGTTCATATTTGATATAATTGAGTCCCACTAGGATCCTAGGGACCTTAAAATACCGAACCGTAAAATTTTGGCTATTTCAGACAAAACTGGGCAGTTTTTAAGAAATTCTAAGCATTTTGTAATTTTTGGCAAAGCAGAGCACTGAATCGCGCTGGAGCGCTTTTCGAGCGGTAGCACGCGGGAGCATTTTCGCGCAGTAATGCGCGGCTAAAATAAGTTCACATTTGATATAATTCAGTCCCACTAGAGTCCTAGGGAACTTAAAATCCCAAAACCGTGAAGTTTTAGCCATTTCAGCCAAAACTAAGCAATTTTTAAGAAATTATTAGCATTTTGCAATTTTGTGCGCTGCAGCGTGCTGAATCGTGTTGGATCACTTTACGTGCGGCAGCACGCGATAGCACTTTTCATGCTGCAGCGCGCGATAGTGCTTTTCGCATGGGAGCTTACGGCTAACACAGGTTCACATTTGATATAATTCAGTCCCACAAGGGTCCAAGGGACCTTAAAATACTAAAACCATGAAATTTTGGTCATTTCAGCCAAAACTGAGCGATTTTTAAGAAATTCTAAGCATTTTGTAATTTCAGGCGTTGCAGCACGCTGAATCGCGCTGGAGCACTTTTCAAGCGGCAGCACGCGGTAGCGCTTTTCGCGCTGCAGTGCGCGGTAGCGCTTTTCACGCAACAGCGGGCGGTAGCGATTTTTGCGCGGTTAAAATAAGTTCACATTTGATATAATTCAGTCCCACTATGGCCCTAGGGACCTTAAAATACAAAAACCGTGAAGTTTTAGTCATTTCAGCGAAAACTAAGCAGTTCTTAAGAAATTATTGGCATTTTGCAATTTCAGGCACTGCAGCGCGCTGAACCGCGCTGGAGCGCTTTTCATGCGGCAACGCACAGGAGCGTTTGTCGCGCTGCAGTGCGCGATAGTGCTTTTGGCGTGGCAGCGCGCGGTTAAAATAAGTTCACATTTGATATAATTCAGTCCCATTTGGGTCGAAAGGACCTTAAAATATAAAAACTGTGAAATTTTTGCCAGTTCAGCCAAAATTGGGCAGTTTTTATTAAATTCTTATGATTTTGCAATTTCAGGCGCTGCAAGCGCTTTTCGAGCGGGAGCACTTTTTGTGCTGTAGCTTGCGGTAGCGCTTTTCGCGCGGCCGCACGTGGGAGCGCTTTTCGCTCGGCAGCGCGCGGCTTGAAAAAGTCACATTAAATATAATTATATCCCACTAGCGTCCTAGGGAACTTAAAATCCCAAGACTGTGAAGTTTTAGCCATTTCAACCAAAACTAAGCAGTTCTTAAGAAATTATTGGCATTTTGCAATTTTGGGCATTGCAGCGCGTTGAATTGCACTGGAGCACTTTTCGAGCGGCAGCGCGCGATGGCACTTTTCATGCTGCAGCACGCGATAGCGCTTTTTACGCGGTATCTCGCGGCTAAAACAGGTTCATATTTGATATAATTCAGTCTCATAAGAGTCAAAGGTACCTTAGAATACTAAAACTGTGAAGGTTTGGCCATTTCAGCCAAAACTGGGTAGTTTTTAAGAAATTCTAGGCATTTTGCAATTTTCGACGCTACAGCCGCTGAATCGCGCTGGAGCGTTTTTTGAGCGGCAGCACGTGGTAGTACTTTTCGCGTTGCAGCACGCAATAGCACTTTTCACGCTGCAGCGCCCAATTAAAATAGGTTAACATTTGATATAATGCAGTCCCACTATGGTCAAAGGGACCTTAAAATACAAAAACTATAAAATTTTGGCCATTTCAACCAAAACCTGGGCAGTTTTTAAGAAAATTTAAGCATTTTGCAATTTCAGGCGCTGCAGCGCGCTGAATCGCGCTGGAGCGCTTTTCGCGTGGCAGCGCGCATTAGCGATTTTCGCGCTTGCATGGCGCGGTAACCAAACCAACCCGCTTTTCACACACGGCAGTGCGCGGCTAAATTAAGTTCAAATTTGTTATAATTCAATCCCACTAGCGTCTAAGGGACCTTAAAATACCAAAACTGTGAAGTTTTGGCCATTTCATCCAAAACTGGGCAGTTTTTAAGAAATTCTAGGCATTTACAATTTCATGCGCTACAGCGCGCTGGGGCATTTTTCGCACTATAGCGCTTTTCGCGCTGCAGCGCGCAGGAGCACTTTTTCGCGCGGAAGCGCGTGGGAGTGCTTTTCACGTGGCAGCTCGCGACTAAAATAGATTCACATTTTATATAATTCTGTCCCACTATGGTCCAAGGGACCTTAAAATACAAAAATAGTGAAATTTTGGCCATTTCAGCCAAAACTAGGGAGTTTTTAAGAAATTCTAGGTATTTTGTAATTTCAGGCCCTCTAGCGCGCTAAGTTGCGCTGGAGCGCTTTTCGCGCTACTGTGCGCGATAGCGCTTTTCACGCTGTGTCGCACGGCTAAAATAGGTTCACATTTGATTTAATTCTGTCCCACTAGAGTCCTAGGGACTTTAAAATTTCAAAACCATAAAATTTTGGCCATTTCAGTCAAAACTGGGCAGTTTTTAGGAAATCTTATGCATTTTACAATTTTAGGCACTGCAGCGCCCTGAATAGGGCTAGAGCGCTTTTCGCACGGCAGCGCGCAGCAGCGTTTTTCGCGCTGCAGAGCGCGGTAGCTCTTTTCGTGCAACACCGCATGACTAAAATAGGTTCACATTTATTATAATTCTGTCCCACTAGGGTCCTAGGGACATTAATATTCCAAAATTGTGAAATTTTGGCCATTTCAGAAAAAACTGGGCAGTTTTTAAGAAATTATAGGCACTTTGCAATTTTAGGCGCTACAGCGCGCTGAATCATACTTGAGCGCTTTTCTCCCAGCAGCGCTTTTCGAGCTGCAGTGCGCGAGAGCGCATTTTGCGCGGTACCGCGCGAGTAAAATAAGTTCACATTTAATATAATTGAGTCCCACTAGGGTCCAAGGGACCTTAAAATACCAAAACCATGAAGTTTTTGACATTTCAGCCAAAACTGGGCAGTTTTTAAGAAAATCTAGGCATTTTGCAATTTCAGGCGCTGTAGCGCGCTGAAGCGCTTTTCGCGTTGTAGGGTTTTTCGTGCGGCAGCGCCCGGTAGCACTTTTCGCGCCGCTAAAATAGGTTTACATTTGATATAATTCAGTCCCACAATGGTTCAAGAGACCTTAAAATACCAAAACTGTGAAGTTTTGGTCATTTCAGCCAAAACTAAGCAGTTCTTAAGAAATTCTTAACATTTAGTAATTTCAGGCACTGCGGCGCGCTAAATCGTGCTGGAGAGCTTTTCACGTGGCAGCACGCAGTAGCCCTTTTTGCGCTACAGCGCGCGGGAGCACTTTTCGCGCGATAGCGCGCTGCAAAAATAGGTTCACATTTGATATAATTGAGTCCCACTAGGGTCCTAGGAACTTTAAAGTACCAAAACTATGAAGTTTTGGCAATTTGAGCCAGAATTGAGTAATTTTTAAGAAATTCTAGGTATATTACAGTTTGATGCGCGGCGCGCGCGGTAGCGCTTTTTGCGCTATAGTGCGCGGGAGCGCTTTTCCTGCGGCAGCGCGGGGAACGCTTTTCGCGCGGCAGTGCGCGGCTAAAACAGGTTCACATTTGAAATAATTCAGTCCCACTTGGGTCCAAGGGACCTTAAAATACAAAATCCGTGAAATTTTGGTCATTTCAGCCAAACTGGGTGGTTTTTAAGAAATTCTAGGCATTTTGCAATTTCAGGCGTTGTAGCACGCTGGTGTGCTTTTCGCGTGGCAGCGCGCTGGAGCGCTTTTTGCGAAGGAGGGCTTTTCGCCCGATAGCGTGCGGTAGCGCTTTTCGCGCAGCATCGCGTGACAAAAATAAGTTCACATTTGATATAATTCTGTCCCATTAGGGTCATAGGTACCTTAAAATACCAAAACCCTTAAGTTTTAGCCATTTCAGCCAAAACTAAGCAGTTTTTAAGAAATTTTTCGCATTTTGCAATTTAGGGGCGGTAGCGCATTGAATCGCGCTGGAGTGTTTTTCGCGCAACAGCACGCGATAGCACTTTTCATGCTGCAGCGCGTGATAGCGCTTTTTGCGTGGCAGCTCGCGGCTAAAACAGGTTCACATTTGATATAATTCAGTCCCAATAGGGTCCAAAGAACCTTAAAATACAAAAATAGTGAAATTTTGGCCATTTCATCCAAAACTGGGAAGTTTTTAAGAAATTCTAGGTATTTTGTAATTTTAGGCGCTGAAGCGCGCTGAGTCACGCTGGAGCGCTTTTCGAGCGGCAGTGCATGGGAGCGCTTTTCGTGTGGCAGTGCGTAGCTAAAATAGGTTCACATTTGATATAATTCAGTCCACTAGGGTCCAAGGGACCTTAAAATCCCAAAACTGTGAAATTTTGGTCATTTAAGCCAAAACTTGGCAGTTTTTAAGAAATTGTAGACATTTTGTAATTTCAGACGCTGAAGAGCGCTGACTCGCGCAGGAGCGCATTTTCGAGCGGCAGCGGTAGCGCTGTTCGCACTGAAGGGCGCGGCTAAAATAGGTTCACATTTGATATAATTCAGTCCGCTAGGGTTCTAGGGACCTTAAAATACTAAAATTGTGAAGTTTTCGCCATTTCAGTCAAAATTGGGCAATTTTTAAAAATTCTAAGCATTTTACCATTTCAGGCTCTGCAGCGTGCTGGAGCGCTTTTTACGCGGGAGCGCATTTCGCGCTGTAGGGCGCGGTAGCGTGCGATTAAAATAAGTTCACATTTGATATATTTCTGTCCCACTTGAGTCCAAGGGACCTTAAAATACCAAAACCGTGAAATTTTGGCTATTTCAGCCAAAACTGGGCAATTTTTAAGAAATTCTAGGCATTTTGCAATTTCAGGTGCTGCATCATGCTGAATGCCGCTTGAGCGCTTTTCGAGCGGTGGCACTTTTCTCGCTGCAGTGCGCAGGAGCGCTTTTCGCGCGGTACCACGCGACTAAAATAATTTCACATTTGAAATAATTGAGTCCCATTAGGGTCCAACGGACCTTAAAATACCAAAACTGTGAAGTTTTGGCCATTTCGGCCAAAATTGGGCAGTTTTTAAGGAATTCTAGGCATTTTGCAATTTCAGGCGCTGCAGCGCGCTGAATCGCACTGGATCGCTTTTCGCGCTGCAGTGCGTGGGAGCGCTTTTTGCACAGTACAGCGCGACTAAAATAAGTTCACATTTGATACTATTGAGTCCCACTAGGGTCCAAAGGACCTTAAAATACCAAAACCGTGAAGTTTTGTCATTTCAGCTAAACTCGGCAGTTTTTAAAAAATTCTAAGCATTTTGCAATTTCAGGCATTGTAGCGCATTGAATCGCACAGGAGCGCTTTTCGCATGGCAGCGCTCACTATGACTTTTTGCGCGACAGTGTGCAGCTAAAATAGGTTCACATTTGATATAATTATGTCCCACTAGGGTCCTAGGGACATTAAAATTCTCAAACCTTGAAATTTTGGCCATTTCAGCCAAAACTGGGCAGTTTTTAAAAAATTCTAAGCATTTTGCAATTTCAGGCGCTGCAGCGCGCTGAACGCACTAGAGCGCTTTTCGTGTGGTAGTGTTTTTTGCGTGGCAGTGTGCAGTAACACTTTTCGTGCGGCAGCGCGTGGCTAAAATAGGTTCACATTTGATATAATTCTATCCTACTAGGGTCTTAGGGACCTTAAAATTCCAAAACCATGAAATTTTGGCTATTTCAGTTAAAACTGGGCAGTTTTTAAGAAATTCTAGGCATTTTGCAATTTCAGGCGCTGCAGCGCGCTGAATCGCGCTGGAGCGCTTTTTGCGCGGTAGCGCTTTTCGCGTTGTAGTGCGCGGGTGCGCTTTTTGCGTGGCAGCGCGCGGCTAAAATAGGTTCACATATGATATAATTCAGTCCCATTAGGATCCAAGGGACCTTAAAATCCAAAACCGTGAAATTTTAACAATTTAAGACAAAACTGGACAGTTTTTAAGAAATTATAGGCATTTTGTAATTTCAGGCATTGCAGCGCGCTGAATCGCGCTGGATCGCTTTTCAAGCGGCAAAGCGCGATAGCGTTTTTTGCGCGGTGGCACACGGTAGCGCTTTTTGCGCTGCAGGTTCACATTTGATATAATTCTGTCCCTCTATGATACTAAGGACCTTAGAATATCAAAATTAGGAAGTTTTGGCCATTTCAATTAAAACTTGGCAGTTTTTAAAAAATCATATGCATTTACAATTTCAGTAGCTGCAACGCGCAGCTAAAATGAGTTCACATTTGATATAATTTTGTGCCACTAGGATCCTAGGGACCTTAAAATTCCAAAACCGTGAAATTTTGGCTATTTATCCAAAACTGGGCAGTTTTTAAGAGATTCTAGGTATTTTGCAATTCAAGCGCTGCAGCGCGCTAAATCGTATTGGAGCGCTTTTCGCGTGGCAGTGCGCGGTAGCGCGTGGCTAAAATAAGTTAACATTTGTTATAATTTGGTCCCACTAGGGTCCTAGGGACCTTAAAATACAAAACCGTGAAGTTTTGGCGATTTCAGTCAAAACTGGGCAGCTTTCAAAAAATTCTAGGCAATTTGCAATTTCAGGCGCTGCAGTGCGTTGAATCGCGCTAGACCGCTTTTCGCACGGCAGTGCTTTTCGCGCTGCACCTCTCGGTATCATTTTTCGCGCGACAGCGTGCAGTATCACTTTTGCGCTCCATCTTGTGGCTAAATTAGACTCACACTTGATATAATTTTGTCCCACTAGGGACCTAGGGTCCTTAAAATATAAAAATCGTGAAATTTTGGCCATTTTATTCAAAACTGGGATATTTTTAAGAAATTCTAGGCATTTTGAAATTCAAGGCACGGGAGCGTGCTGAATCGCGCAGGAGCGCTTTTCGCACGGTGGCGCGCGGCTAAAATACGTACACATTTGATATAATTCAGTCCCACTAGGGTCTAAAGGACCTTAAAATACCAAAACTGTGAAATTTTGGCAATTTAAACTCAAACTGGATAGTTTTTAAAAAATTCTAGGCATTTTGCAATTTCAGGCGCTACAGCGCGCTGAATCGCCTTAGAGCGCTTTTCGAGCGGTAGCACGCGGTAACGTTTTTCGTGCGGCGGCTCACGGTAGCGCTTTTCGCGTTGTAGGGTGTGGCTAAAATAGGTTCACATTTGATATAATTCAGTTCCGCCGGGGTCCTAGGGACCTTAAAATACAAAATTGGGCAGTTTTTTAAGAAATTCTAGGCATTTTGCAATTTCAGGCGCTGCAGCGCACAGAATTACGCTGGAGCGCTTTTCCGCGCGGCAGCGGGTGGGAGCGCTTTTCCCGCTGCAGGGCATGGTAGCGCTTTTTGTGCGGCAGCGCGCGGTTAAAATAGGTTCACATTTGATATAATTCTATTCCACTAGGGTCCTAGGGACCTTAAAATACCAAAACCATGAAATTTTGGCCATTTCAGCCAAAACTGGGCCATTTTTAAGAAATTCTAAGGATTTTACAGTTTCACGCATTGCAGCACGCTGGAGCACTTTTAGCCCGGCAGCGCGCGATGGCGCTTTTCGCACGGCAGCGCGCGGGAGCGCTTTTTGCGCTGCAGAGCGGGGTAGCGCTTTTCGCGCAGCAGCGCGCGGCTAAAATAGGTTCACATTTGATATAATTTTGTTCCACTACGGTCCTAGGGACCTTAAAATTCCAAAATCGTGAAATTTTGGCCATTTAGCCATAACTAAGCAATGTTTAAGAAATTCTATGCATTTTGTAATTTCAGGCGCTGTCGCGCGCGGAAATGCGCTGGAGCGCTTTTCGCGCTGCAGTGCACGAGAGCATTTTTCGCGCTGCATTGCGCAGCGGCGCACGGTAGCACTTTTCGCGCGTAGTTAAAATAAGTTAATATTTAATATAATTTAGTCCCACTAGAGTCCTAGGGACCTTAAAATACAAAAGCGTGAAGTTTTGGCCATTTCAGTCAAAACTGAGTAGTTTTTAAAAAATTCTAGGCATTTGCAATTTTAGGCGCTGCAACGCGCTGGAGCGCTTTTCGCGCTGCACCTCTCGGTATTGTTTTTCACACAGCAGCGCGTGGTAGCGCCTTTTGAGCGGTAGCACGCGGTAGCACTTTTCGCGCAGCACCACACGGCTAAAATAGGTTCACATTTGATATAATGTTGTCCCACTAGGGTCCTAAAAACCTTTAAATTAAAAATCCTTGAAATTTTGGCCATTTCAGCTAAAACTGGGCAGTTTTTCAGAAATTATAAGCATTTTGCAATTTCAAGCGCTCCAACGCGCTGAATAGCGCTAGAGCGCTTTTTGCGCGGCAGCGCTTTTCGTGCGACAGCGCGCAGTTAAAATAAGTTCACATTTGATATAATTATGCCCCACTAAGGTCCTAGGAACCTTAAAATACCAAAATCGTGAGGTTTTAGCCATTTCAGCCAAAACTAAGCTGTTTTTAAGAAATTATTCGCATTTTGCAATTTCAGGCGCTGCAGCGCTTTTCGCGTGGCACCGTGCGATAGCACTTTTTGTGCTTGCAGCGCGTAATAGCGCTTTTTGTGCGACAGCTTGCGACTAAAACAGGTTCACATTTGATATAATTCGGTCCCATTATGATCCAAGGGATCTTAAAATACAAAAATCGTGAAATTTTGGCCATTTCAGCCAAAACTGGGCAGTTTTTAAGAAATTCTAGGCATTCTGTAATTTCAGGGGCTGAAGCGCGCTGAATCGCGCTGGAGCGCTGTTCGAGCAGCAGTGCATGTGAGTGTTTTTCGCAGTGCAGCGCGCGATAGCGCTTTTTGTGCGGCGGCGCACGGCTAAAATTAGTTCACATTTGTTATAATTCAGTCCCACTAGGGTCCAAGGGACCTTAAAATCCCAAAACTGTGAAATTTTGGTTATTTAAGAAAAAACTAGGCAGTTTTTAAGAAATTCTAGGTATTTTGCAATTTCAGGCGCTGCAGCGCGCTGAATCGCGCTAGAGCGCCTTTTCGAGCTGCATCGCGCGGTAGCGCTTTTCGCGCGACATCGGCCGGTAGCGCATTTCGCGCTATAGGGCGCGGCTAAAATAGGTTCACATTTGATATAATTTAGTTCCGCAAGGGTCCTGGGGATCTTAACATATCAAAATCGTGAAGTTTTGGCCATTTCAATAAAAAATGGGCAGTTTTTAAGAAATTCTAGGCATTTTGCAATTTCAGGTGCCGCAGCGCGCTGGAGCACTTTTCGCGCGACAGCGCGCGAGAGCGTATTTCATGCTACAGGGCGCGGTAGCGCTTTTTGCGCGGCAGCGCGCGGTTAAATTAAGTTCACATTTGATATAATTCTGTCCCACTAGTGACCCAGGGACCTTAAAATACTAAAACCGTGAAATTTTGGCCATTTCAATCAAAACTGGGCAGTTTTAAGAAATTCTACGCATTTTGCAATTTCAGGCGCTATAGTACGCTGAATCGCGTTGGAGCACTTTTAGCGTGGCAGAGCGCGGTAGCATTTTTCGAGCTGCAGAGCGGGGTAGCGCATTTTACGCAGCAACCCGCGGCTAAAATAGGTTCACATTTGGTATAATTATGTCCCACTGGGGTCCTAGGGACCTTCAAATATGAAATACGTGAAATTTTGGTCATTTCAGTCAAAATTGGGCAGTTTTTATGGAATTCTATGTAATTTGCAATTTCAGGCGCTGCAGCGCGCTGAATCCCGCTGGAGCGCTTTTCGCGCGGTAGCGCTTTTCGCGCTGCAGGGCTCGGTAGCGCTATTCGCACGGTAGCACGGTAGCGCTTTTCGCGCGGTTACAATAGGTTCACATTTGATATAATTCAGTCCCACTAGGGTCCTACGGATTTTAGAATACCAAAACCGGGAAGTTTTAGCTATTTCAACTAAAACTAGGCAGGTTTTAAGAATTTCTATTCATTTTTCGATTTCAGGCGCTGCAGCGTGCTGAATCGCGCTGGAGCGCTTTTCGCACTGGAGCGCTTTTCGCGCTGGAGCACTTTTCGTGCTGGAGCTCTTTTCGCGCAGCAGTGCATGGCTAAAATAGGTTTACATTTGGTATAATTCTGTCCCACTAGGGTCTTAGGCACCTTAAAATACTAAAACCGTTAAGTTTTGGACATTTCAGCCAAAACTAAGTAGTTTTTAAGAAATTCTAAATATTTTGCAATTTCAGGCACTGCAGCGCGCTGAATCACGCTCGAGCGCTTTTTGCGCGGTACCGCGCGAGTAAAATAAGTTCACATTTGATATAATTCATTCCCACTAGGGTCCAAGGCACCTTAAAATACCAAAACCATTAAGTTTTTGACATTTCAGCCAAAACTAGGCCGTTTTTAAGAAATTCAAGGCACTTTGCAATTTTAGGCGCTGCAGCGCGCTGAATCGGGCTGGAGCGCTTTTCGCGGTGTAACATTTTTTGCACGACAGCTGGCGGTAGTACTTTTCGTGCCGCTAAAATAGGTTCACATTTGATATAATTGAGTCCCACAGGGGTCCCAAAGACCTTAAAATACCAAAACAGTGAAGTTTTGGTCATTTCAGCCAAAACTATGCATATTCAGGCGTTGCAGCGCGCTGAATCGCACTGGAGCACTTTTCGCGCGGCAGCACGAGATAGGACTTTTTTGCGCTGCAGTGCGCGGGAGCGCTTTTCACGCGGTAGCGCGTAGCTAAAGTAGGTTCATATTTCATATAATTGAGTCCCACTAGAGTCCTAGGAACCTTAAAATACCAAACTGTGAAGTTTTGGCCATTTCAGCCAGAATTGAGCAATTTTTAAGAAATTCTAAGTATTTTGCAATTTGATGCGTGGCAGCGCGCGATAGCACTTTTCACGCTGGAGTGCGCAGGAGCGCTTTTCATGCAGCAGCGCGCGGCTAAAATAGGTTCACATTTGATATAAGTCAGTCCCACTTGGGTCCAAGGGAACTTAAAATACCAAAATTGTGAAATTTTGGCCATTCAAGCCAAAACAGGGTAGTTTTTAAGAATTTCTAAGCATTTTGCAATTTAAATCAGGCGCTGCAGCGTGCTGGAGCGCTTTTCGCGTGGCAGCGCGTAGTAGCATTTTTCGCGCTACAGCACGCGGGAGCGCTTTTCGGGCAGCAATGGGTGGCTAAAATAAGTTCACATTTGATATAATTCAGTCCCGCTAGGGTCCTAGGGATCTTAAAATACAAAAATATTGAAATTTTGGCCATTTGAGTCAAAACTGGGTATTGTTAAAGAAATTATAGGTATTTTGTAATTTTAGGCACTCTGGCGCACTGAATCGCGATGGAGTGCTTGTCGCACTACAGCGCGCGGTAGCGCTTTACGCTCTGTGGCGCGCGTCTAAAATAGAGTTACATTTGATATAATTCAGTCCCACTAGGGTCCAAGGGAACTTAAAAAATGAAAATTCTGAAATTTTGTCCATTCAAGCCAAAACTGGGTAGTTTTTAAGAATTCATAGGCATTTTGTAATTTCAGGCGCTGCAGCACGCTGGATCGCTTTTCACGCGGCAACGCTTTTTATGCAGCAGCGCATGGCTAAAATAGGTTCACATTTGCTATAATTCTATCCACTAGGGTCCTAGGGGCCTTAAAATACCAAAACCGTAAAAGTTTGGCCATTTCAGCCAGAATTGGGCAATTTTTAAGAAATTCAAGGCATTTTGCGATTTAAGGCGCCGTAACGCGCAGAATCGCGCTGAAGCACTTTTCGCGCTGAAACGCTTTTCGCGCTGCAGTACGCGGTAGCGCCTTTCGCGCGGCAGCGCGCAGTAGCGCTTTTCGCGTGGTAACACGCGGCTAAAATAAGTTAACATTTGATATAATTCAGTCTTTCTAGGGTTCAAGGGACCTTAAAATATCAAAAGTCTGAAGTTTTGGCCATTTCAGCCAAAACTAAGCAATTTTGAAGAAATTATTGGCATTTTGCAATTTGAGGCGCTGCAGCGCCTTAAATCGCGCAGTAGCGCGCGTAACACTTTTCGCACTGCATAGCGCGGTAGTGCTTTTCGCGTGGCAGCCCGTAGCTAAATTAGGTTCACATTTGTTATAATTTATTCCCACTAGGGTCCAAGGGACCTTAAAATACTAAAACTGTGAAATTTTGTCCATTTCATTCAAAACTGGGTAGTTTTTTCAGAAATTCTAGGCATTTTGCAATTTCAGGAGGTGCAGCGCGCTGGAGCGCTTTTCGTGCAGCAGCCCTTTTCGCACAGCTGCGCGCGGCTAAAATAGGTTTACATTTGATATAATTCTGTCCTCTAGGGTCATAGGAACCATAAAATACCAAAACGGTGAAATTTTGGCCATTTCAGCCAAAACTGGGCAGTTTTTAAGAAATTCAATGCATTTTGCAATTTCAGGCGCCACAGCGCGCTAAATCGCCCAGGAGCACTTTTCGTGCTGCAATATGCGGTAGCGCCTTTCACGCGGCAGCGTGTAGTAGTAGCCTCTTGGCCGATTACAACGGCAGGCTTACTGACGACAGGGATTATAGATCCTAAACGGCCCCCCTTGTAGATCAATTTTTAGCCGAAGTTGGTCTTCCCAAGGCACTAATCTATTCTATAGTAGCGCTATTCGTGCGATAATGCGCGGCTAAAATAATATCATATTTGATATAATTCAGTCCCACTAGGGTCCAAGGGACCTTAAAATAGCAAAACCGTGGAGTTTTGGCAATTTCAGCCAAAACTGAGCAGCTTTTAAAAAATTCTAGGCATTTTGCAATTTCAGGCGCTGCAGCGCACTGAGTCGCGCTATAGCGCTTTTCGCGCGACAGCGCATTTCGCATAGCTACGGGCGGCTAAAATAGGTTTACATTTGATATAATTCTCCCTAGCTAATTTGGGGGTGACGATCGCAACTACAAAGTCGGATTTTGATTTCGAGGTCAAATTAAGAACCTAAATTTTTTTCTAATTAATTAAATATTAAAATGATCCAAAATATTTGATTGAACTCTGAATTGCTCTAAATCTTCAGGGTTTAGTTCTAATGGCTAGATGATCCTAATTGAGATACGGTTTAGCTAAAATTAAGCTGGGTAACAACCTTGAGTTGTTACAACATGTCTTATTCTATAAGTTTAACTCAGACTTAGCTCTGATGATGTCTCGGATGGATACAAGTTGAACTTTCTATTTAGAGGTCCTATATGGCCTATTTCTGCTTTGACATTACTATGTTTAGGCATGGTTTTACTTCAATTCAGTTTTAGTATTTTGGCTTGTTTTTCTACATGTTTCTGTGGCCTTTTATTTTATTTCAGTGCTTTAGCTTGCCTTGCCACATACTTCAATAGCTCTTACTTATTAGTTCTGCATACTTGTATATTTATTCATGTTCAGTATTTACTAAGTATTGGCATATTTAGGATGCTAGTTTTGTATACTTACTTCAGCACATTTTAGTACAGCTTTCTTTTATGAAATCAATATGTATTCATGTGATTATAAGCTTATTAGGAGGAGCTTACTTTCAATACTTTGCAATTATTTAAATATTTTAGCCTTATCTTGTTCAACTTCATGTTTAGTAGGTATTTTTGCATATCTTATTATTTAGCTATTAATGTATCATTTATAGCTATCTTGTTCCTTGTTGCTCATTGTACCTTAAATTACTTGTATGCTTAATGTAATAATGTGATATCTTTAAATGCTTAGTTCACTAAATCTACCTAAAATGTACATAGATAGTTTATCTAACTATAACATTTTTATTTTATTGGCTAGGGCCCTGGCATTTATGATATCAACAATGTTAGAAGATTTGGGGCTGTTTGTTAGTGGTTCTGCTAGTAAGAAGCTTGGATAGGAGAAGGTTTTTCCTATTACTGCATAGTTAGATTTTATTTTTTACTGTGAGGATGAGAACTCTTTTTATTTAAATATTCAATTTGTAATAATTCTTAATCTGGATTTATTTACTTTCTATATTTTGAGGTGAGTACTATTGTATTTACCTTTCTATACTATGCTGTGATGTGGATGTTATGTTATACTATTTTCTGCTTCTGCTACTTTGAAATGTTGATGTATGTTCTCAGTTTTAGGTGACAATTCTTCTATTTAAGGTAGTTGGGTTATACCTAACTCTACATAAGCTGGGGATTTACCACAGTTGGAGCACCGTACTCCTCATGATTATGTTAATATCAGTATTAGCTTGAGTGCGGTGCGTACCAGGCCCCATAAATTGAACCTTAATTCTTTATAGAGTGGCTCCGACTCCATGGGCAGTAAATATGTTCAGACAGTAAGTCCTTGCTGTCTGGACCAAGCTCCAATCAACTCAATCAATGTACTGTGACGTCCTAAGGCCTAGAATGATCTACACATGAATACAGACCTATCCTAATGTACTAGAAAGAACAATAAGTCTACACGACTCAATAAGGAAAAGGCTAGTACCTGGGGGCAGAAATGTAGGCACAGCAAGGAGGAATTGAGAAGAGATGGAGCTTCTAGAGGATTGCAGTGACTTCATAGGGGGGACTGAACACCAGACCGTACTCTATATCAGTAGATTCTAGCAACTGAGATTTCCAGAAGTTACCGAGTGCTTGGGTGAAGGAGAGAGAAAATTCAAGTGATCCTCATTGAGTAAAGGAACTAACTGAGCTGATTGAGGGCTATTTATAGCTTGTGGGATTCAAGAGGAGGTTTGCCATGGTGCGGATCCATGAAATAGGCTAAGGCCGATGGAGAGGAATGGTTTAACCGTTTGAGGCCATAATGGGGAGTTCACTATTGTCAAGCTGTTGCATTTGAGAGTAGAAGATAAAGATCGCTTCTCGTACTTCCATGGCGACAATACAAGGCCGTACTATCGAGGGGGGGAGGACCAGAGCATGAAAAATCATAATGGAGATGGAGATGAATAGGGTAGCTGAGATATGGGCCCTCTAATCACAAAGCCATTGTGTCTTGATGATCCTGATGTGCTATTTAAATGGTTAAATAGGGTGAAGGCGTCTGTGGTGCACCGCTCCTTAAGTCCGCAATCATTAGACTAAGGAGTGGAGTGTCACTTTGGCAAATCCCTCACTTATCATTGGATTATGTGAGATCCACAATCCACTAATAAGGTAAGGATGTGCATAGATTGAATATAAGGATCAGTCACCAAGTCTAACATATATACAGAGTGCGAAAGCGATATGAAGTAAAGATTACATCTATTCACCATACATTGAAACATTAACATAGCTCAGCAAATAACAGTGTACAGAAAGTAAACACAATTATTAGTACCTGTATTATTACAATATCATGATTAAAGTTTAAAAGACTAAAAATGATAATATCACTTGTCCTCACAATGAAGAAAAAGACAACTGGAGGTCTTCTACACCAGGTTACTACATCTCCTCTAAGTAAGTCTCCTCCTCAGGCACTGGCTCCTCAAACTAAACAAGATCTAACATTGTCGATTTCACAGTGCCAGAGCCCCAGCCAATAAAAGAAAAAAAATCTTATTAGACAAATTTATTAAGTATATTTTAGGTAGAATATTTATTAAGCATTTATTAATATCACCATTTTACTCTAAACCAAATGAAACATCTATCTAGCATGGGAGAAAGTAAGCATACAAGGGGATGATAATAAGTTATAAATGTAGTATTTATAACTTAACAAAAATTGAGGCAAAAGCACACCTCAAGTGAACTAGACAAGGTAGGGCATATATATGTAATACAGTAAGTAAAAATACTGAAAAGAAAAGTCTAACCTAAACATGCTGATGATCATATGACATATGCTAATTTAAAATATAAATTTGAAAATGGTACATATAATAAGCAGTAAAGTCTAGCATCATATATATATGCATCTACTCAAGTAAGCAGATAACATAAGAAAAATATAGTTAACTAAAAAAAAATGTATCAACAACATAGAAAATAGTAAGCTGAACTAAAGAGAATGTATAATTGCCATATCAAAAAGAATTAGCCAATCCGGCCCAATATATTCCCGTAGCCTTTATGGGCTAGGGCGGACATAATATAATAATATGATACAATATGACTAAAGAGGTAGATAATACTATGCAAATATCTTTTAGTTATTTTACTTTTATTTTGTGGATAATTTCAAAAATAGCTGAGGAGTCAAGCATGTCTGCAAGACTAAACAGGTCCCAAGCTTAACACACTCTCCTCAATGAATGATTTTAAGCATCCTGATCTCTCCTTACCCCTATCCATTGGAGTAATGTGCACCATGTACTGAACCCAAATGTAAATGTTTTCCTAATATTCTATGTTTTCATTCTTCATTTAATAATGTTCTTCTTATATGACATGTTTAAGGAAAAATGAGCACAAAGTTCAAGGAATACGTAGCACAAAAATTAAGTAGTAAGTAAGAGACTCTACTAAATATGGTGATATCATTTTTTGTCTAATTTAAACTTTCTAACTATTCCAAGTTACACAAGTTCCAGATCCCCAATTCTTACTATCGAGTGAAACTTAGAAGTATATCCTTATAGGTTACAAAATATTAGGACTAGCTAGGTCCTAATATGATTAATCAATGTCGACTATATAGTTCATCACGACCTAATTTATGAGTTTAGACATTCTAAGCTAAAAGCTTGTCCAAAATCTACCAAGATAGATATTATGGATTAAACACCATGAGATGTTCTAAAGTAAGACTTAAGATCTAGGTTAACTCTAAATGTGAACTAATGATTGAGGTAAATCCTATTAAGCAAATCGAACTTAATAGGATGAATCTCCTATCCTAAATCTACTGTTTGAAAGATAAAATAATCCAAATAAGTTATAACATCTAGAAACTAATAAAACTAAGGATTCATTTATTGAATAACCCCATTATTTGATGAATGGAATCTATCCTATGATCTAGCCCTAATCTTAGGAATAGTCCTATTGTGAGGTGTTGAATTTCCTAAGAAAAAGACTTAGAGAAATTGTAGGAATTTTAATAAATTTGACATAATAGCTTATTTTACTCACTTAGAGGATTCTAATAAAGTTTTTATACTTATTTAATTAACTTAGAAGATAATCTAGCAGTTAAAAATACTTAACCTAAAATTTGGGCAGAATGACCATTTTGCCTTTACTTAAGGGTCCAAAAAGCTACTTTTTGATTTAGGGTACCAAATGAGTATTTCTTATTATCAAATGATTCCTTACTCTTTAACATGAAGATAGATAGTAAGTACACCAAATTTGGATAAGGAATGGGTCATATAGGTCAAACTAAGATTTTTTAACCTAAGGGGCACTTTAGTAAATTGTACCAAATGAAATCTAAATTTTTATGCAGTTTACTATTGGTTGCAGTTCATGGATTCCATATAGTTTAAGAACACTAAATTCCGAGGTCTAATGAATTAGTTATAACCCTTTTATATTCTAAAGGCAATTTGGTAATTTTCTAAGTTAAGAGGGGTCAAAAAGCTAACATTTCCATTTGGTGTCCAAATTTAGCAAACTCAGTGGCTATAGCTTCCTTATATCACACTAAGTACTTTAACTAGGAGTAGACCCAAATTAGACTTCAATTGGTCAAGTTATGACCTAATTAAAGTAATGAATATTTTGGTCATTCTTGATTTATCTAGGGATTAGAACTTAAATATGATTTTAGATTACTGTTGGCATTGGAATTTTAAGCTATCTAGCACTTTGAATTTTCTGATTTGGAGTCTAATTGACTAAGATATGGTCATATCAATTTTTAGGATTTTAGGGGTGATTAGCGATTAAACTATCATATAATGCAAAATTAGAAATTCTCCTACATATTTATACAGTGCTCAATTTTACCTAAATTAGGTTCAAATTTGATATAAATTGACCCCACTTGGGTCCTAGGGTCCTTAAAATTCAAAAACGATGAAATTTTGGCCATTTCAGCTGGTTCTGGACTTATCCAGACAGTTCTAGATGCTAAGACGTGATGTGGTGCCTTCTGGCAGAAAACTGTGGCGCGTTGTGGTGCACGACAGTGCTTTTGATGCTACGGCGCGCTACGGCAAGAAAATTTAATTTCAAACAAAAAATGTTTTTTTTTACGCTTCAACAAACTATTAGACCCGAATTCGAAACTTTGGGCACTGCGGCGTGCTACTGCGGAAAATGATGCTGTGGTGCACTGCAGCGCATTCAGATGCTACGGTGGTTCAACTTTCGAGTTATTGTTCAATTAAATTTTCTCTTGATTCCATAGTTCTTCCCGAAATGACGCTGCAGCCTGCTGTGGCGCGCTGCAGCGATTTTCATCCAGGCCCTTATTTTTGCTCCAGAAGCGTTGTGGGGCACTGGAGCGCGCTATAGCACGTTATAGCGAATTCAGTTCTAAACTCGGGCGCTACGGCGCGCGGTAGCACCCGACGGTGTTTTTGCCTGAGCGAAAACTGAGAAGGGTTAACCTTTAGGCTCAAAGAATCTCAACTGAGAGCACTTAACGAGCGGTGCCATATATCGGTGGAAAAGTCCTTTCGAGACCTTTCCATTGATATCTAAATCGACGCCAAACAATTAAGTTATCAATGTAAATTGTGGTGTGCAGAAATTCGTATTATCATATTTACATATCATTCCTTAATGTCTACAGATTTTTATGAGATCCTACATCTTAAACATGTCTTCCTAGATGCACAACTAAGGTAACACAAAATCTTAAACATACCACTTACAGCTCTTATTTGTATTGAACTTATATCCCATATTATCTCATTGTATAGCCTTAAGCCTTATGTCTAGCAGCCTATGTAGATTATGTGGCTTAGGAGTAGCATAGGATTAGTGTCATGTTGCAAGTATACACATATAAATAATTTAGCCATTTAATTAATCTCAATCAAACTACTACTTTCCAAATCTTAATTATGTATAACATTACTGTTTAAATAACTTATAGATTGTTAGGTGTAAGTGAATTAAGAACTTAATAAGCTGTAATCATTAAGTTAAATCACTAAATTTAAACAATAATGGATATCAAATGATTTACAATTAATAAGAATTCCTTGAATGCTACTTTGCTTTGAGACTACAACCTTGAACATTCAAAAAGACATTGTGCCTATAATAAAATAATAAAACATTAATCATAGGGGTTTCCTAAGGTGGACTACAAGCTATGGTAGGCTACGTAGTAATATGGATACCTCACACATCTTAGAGAAGGAGTGTGTGTATTTTTCAACGACTTGCATTTCTACTTTGTAACACCTCATTTTGCTCAGTAATGTATTCTTGCAAAATAAT
The DNA here is from genome assembly GCA_016760335.1 of Gastrodia elata. Lineage (NCBI taxonomy): Eukaryota > Viridiplantae > Streptophyta > Magnoliopsida > Asparagales > Orchidaceae > Gastrodia > Gastrodia elata. Next base: position 65,818 of record JACERR010000043.1, on the reverse strand, counting down.
ACTTTATAAGTTAAGCAAATTAATGTTATTATTTTTACAATCTTATTAACTATTAGTTACTTTTCATAGCCTTTTGGCTATGCTTACTTATCATACTCTATGGATATATTTACTTAGTCCATGTGATTAAGTCTCACTTTACTTTACTTTGATGTACAATTCATACATCTTACTATTGTTTACCTCATATTTTAGTCTTTACTTTATGCAATGTATTTTACTTTATTTATAATTATGCTTCGATGCTTTCTGTCATTTATACATAGTAAGATATTCATTGAACATATTTATGTATCCATTTATGCTTTCATATGCAGTTTAGTAGTTTCTAGCCTTATTAGGATGTATATTTTCCCTTAATTGTTATTGCAGTTTAGAGCAAACCTACTGTTGAGTTCTTAATTTTTTGCTTTACTTACTATCTTTACACATTTACATAGTCTACTTTGATGCTTAGCGCTCCGCTTATATTTTAATTATTGCAAATAGCAAATGTGATTTTCGATTAAATTAAAAATTTTTTGTCTAACCTTAAAATGCATTTAAATATTTTAAGTCTAATCACTTGTCTTTATTTTTTTGGTTGTGCCCTACTATAATCAAAACCAAATATGATAGATTAGAAGCATCATCTGGATAGTGGAACAAGGAATGGTATCAGCCACTTGTATCTTGAAGATTCTGCTTCCCTTTTATTGCTTTAGTGAGGATGAGTGAATTTACTTTAATTTCCTTAAATTTAGTTTGTAATAGCTATTTCTGTGATGTTCTTACTTTATTTCTATGATGGATGTATTTTTATTTTACTTGCTTGGTTTGAATGGCGGATATAGATGCTTCTATTTAATTCATTTTTTTTACTTGTTCTTTTTTACTTCTAACTTATTGGCCTCAAAAATTTTTTTTGCCATATAGCACTTATTATAGGGTTAGTTTTCCTCTAATTTATTCAAAAGTGCCATGGTAACACTCTAGTATTAGATTAGGTTCCTGATTTGTTATTAGGGTCGTTATAATTTTCCTACTTGAGTGATGTCGAGGACGACATTGTTCTGAAATGAGCGAGTTTGTAACAATCATAGGTTGTTTTCTTATATAATCTATGCTAGCCCAAGCCTTAATTATCATTCCAATAGCTTTAACTAGTCATTAGAACCAAATCCCTAAAATTTTGGGTCAATTGGACCTCAAAAGAATTAATTGGCTATTTTGCCAATTTTAGGATGCTAAAAATTTACTAAATAAATTTCAACTATAAATTGTAGTCTTATTATATTTTTGAATTTCCTTACCCCCAAATTAGCTAGGGATAGATATTTTGGAAATTTTGGAGGACATTTAGATCTTAGCTCTAATCACGAGATCTCGTGACTAAGTTTAAGATTATTTTAATTAATTAATTAGATAAGTTTAATAATTTATATTCTAACTTGAATGATCGGCTAACTTAAAAATCACGGAGGCAAATCAGGCAATTGAAGCTCGTCTTAGCCCTAGATGCTAGGGCACATGCTTGTTCTTGCTTAAATCTTTCTTGAGTCATCAGATTGCACCCGCAATCCAATGGCTGAGAGCGCTCCTGCCTTTATCCATTTAAGATCCACACATCTGCATTGTTCCATTTGGTCGATCGAATGGTCAAGAATTTCTCGAACACTTTTCATTGTCATTCTTGACTTCTCCCACGCACGTCCGACAACCAACTGCTTGCCATGCTAGATTGTACAAAGATTTTTGTCTGTCCCCTGCTCTCGTTGAGCCTCAATAGACTCCATGAGGTGATCTTCTGAGTCTACCCCACGCGGGCCAAACTCAATGCCCATATTCTCTCAGGATGGCTAAAGAAGTTCAGCCTGAGATCCTCCTATTCAAGCCAAGTTATAATTGGGATATGTAATTACACTATGAGCGCTTTGCTCACATACCAAGCTCCAAGCTCCCTCAATACCCTAAGTTATTCTTAGACCTTGCTACTGCATCTCCATCCATTCGAGTGTCTTCCTGTAGATACTTGACTCCCTTCCTGGCAAGATAGTGGGTGAGGCCTGAAGATCAACCCTCTAGCTCCTTCTCATAATCTTGTGGGGATCCCAATGAATGCAGACAGCCACAAACCCTCAGTAAAGCTCGGTCTACATTTCTCTTATGATCCAGGTTCCCCAATTTTGTGATCAATTTCAATTCATCGGCACTCCATTCCTTTATCATACTAATGATGTGTTAGTGGTTAATGTATAACGTGATAGTATTACTTAACCTTTGTGTTGGGATTTTATTAGAGCAATAGGTTCAAACGAAATTTATTTCATCTGAATGAAATGATCAGTCTATAAGAAGAAGTCAAAACTCATAAACTATTGACATTTGAATTGAGTGTCCAATAGCTCGTGAGTTAATTGCACGCCCATTATTGAATCAAATCAAAGCAAAGGCATCTGGGTCAACTGGTTAGACCTAGATAGGATCTACTAAAGCAATTAAGGGTCCAGGCATTTGTGTCATCAATCGAACCTATTGTTTGGAGAAAATGCTTCTCCTAATGATGGTGCTTCTTCCTGAATCAAACTACTGTGCCAAAGCCTTATCTATAAAGAGGTAGATCTCCCTATAGTAAACCCTAACTAGGGCACATGTGGATTACAATCCTGTTAGTCCCGAATCTCTCTCTTAGGGCTTCCTTGGGACATCGATGCGTCATCCCCAAGCAATTGTGTAGGCACCTCATTTAGGTCTCGAGGTAATTCGGGTATTGGAAATTTTAATTCACAATCTTAGCTCTAATCACGAGATCGAGGATTTCTAAGAGACAAAATTGAATAGTCTCGAGTTGGGCCGAACATTGACCCACGCCATATGATTGGTTTATCCAAATAACCCCATTTATCTGATTTAAATTCCTTCAATTAATTCTTTTAAGAAATATAAATCCTATGATTTGCTGATTAAAAACATTTCAAATGTATTATTTAAATAACTTGCTCAATATAAATCCAAATTGTATGATTCAATATACTATTTTGATCAGAAATATGCAAAGAATATAAAATAGCATGAATATTTTAATTTTAGTGACTAGATTTCTTAATTAATCCCTAATTGCCTATAAGAATATTTAGAGAATATTAAACTCAGTCTAGCCCAAATTGCATGATTAAGGACTCTAAAGTTTCCGTAGATAGAGGAGAACTTAGTTATGTAATTGGAAATATTTTCAGAAGTTTAATTTCACTATTTTCCTCTTAATTACCTTAAATCTTGATTAGAGAATAATTAGCTCAATTAAGCTCTAATTTTAGTGATCTTAATATCTATGGTTTTTTTAAACCATATAGAACTAACTAGTATGTTTGTAAATCACTTTCAAAGTTTAATTTGGTTAATCAATTTTTAATGATCAAAACCTTGATTAATGTTATGTTGGTTTATCTTAAGTTCAAATTAAGTAATTTAGGTGTCTATCCTCTCATTAGAAAGTAACAAAATTATTAGATTTGAGTAGATTCAATTTGGAACACTAAAATTCCAAATCTCTATTTTGACCATTAAGGAGGGGAATTTTAGTCATTTTGCCAATTGTTGGTTTAAGTGTCTTATTGTTTTACTGATCTGTTCAATCCCTTAAAATAAAAAAAATGAATGTATAAGCATCAAGAATAGACTAATTAGACTTGTAAATTTTTTTTATAGCTTAAAACCTTAGTTTCCTTAGTTATGTAAGATTTTAAGATTATTTATATAGACTTATGAGAAGCCCCGTACCCTCCATGGTTATACTAACACTGAGACTAACATGTATACAATGAATATGGTCACCGTGTGGCAACTCTATCAACTATAGTTGAGTCAGATATGAACCCAACCCGCTTTAGCTGAAAGACATGTCACCTAAACTAAGAGTCATAAATTAAAGCAAATAAAAGAGTAACAACCACATCCGCAACACAGTAAAGAAAAGTAAAGATGGTAACTCAGCTAAATATAAAACTACAGAAAGAAAATACATCCAGAATATTTAATTTTTAAGAACTTAGTTTAAATGAAAATAACACTTGTCCTCATAAGGTGGAAAGAAAACTAGCTAAGCTTTTGACTGCATGAAGGTCCTCCTCTTGATTAGGCTCCTATCTAGAAGCAGCCTCAACGAACAGCTCTGAATTTGACCTTATCGGTATCACAATGCCAGGGCCTATTCCAAGAAAATATAGCTAAATAATTATCTAAGCATGTTTTAAGCTGATTTAATGAACTACATATTTTAAGATATCATATTTTACTAACATGTAAGCATTTTAGAGATGCAACAAGCAACAAAGAACATGTTAGTTACAAATAAAGCATTTATAACTAAGCAAAATGACTTGTGTAAAACTACATACCTCAACCAAAAGTTATAACAAGGTTAAGCAGTAAATATATATAGTATCTGAAAATACTAAAAAACATCCTAATATGCTTATGATCATCTGAATTCATGCTACTTTATAAGAGAATCAAACTACACTGAAATGTAATAGCAAGCTGGAGCAAAACTAGCATCCTAGTACATACAAGTAACTGAACTAAAAAGTATAGGATTGAATAATTGTACTAATAATGAACTAAAAGTTAGCAAAAAAAAAAACATAGTAAATTATATACATAACAGATAATATAAATAACTTGGCTAAATGAACCCACTAAACTGAAAGAAAGTCTAACATATATCACCCTAGCCAATGATAGAGCTAGGTCTAGGAGTCCACAACACAACAATCTCCCACTTGGAGACCTTAAGAAAAGCATCCCCTCTTCCTTCTTTAAGTTTACATTGTCTTTTTTTATTCTTATAAAGAATGTGTTGTGGCTCACCATTGCCCTCTCTTCACATACCGAGGCCAACTAATGTAGCACATAGCTTTAGTTTCTCCACTGTTACTACTTTTGAAAGCATATCAGCTGGTGAGGAGCCCCGTACCCTCTGTGGCAATGCTAAAATCGAGATTAACATGATTATGGTAAATACAGTCACCGTGTGACAACTATCGAGTGAGATAAAATCTCAATCTGCCTTAATTGGAAGAATTCTCACCTGAAACTGAAAGTCATGCATCAAAACATCAAAGTAGTAGAAGCAAGTACAAGTATAACATCCACTTTCGCAATACAATAGTGAAAAGTAATGATAGTAACTCTTCTCAATATTAAAATGTAGAAAGTATATGTATCCAAAATATTTAATTATTACAAACAAAGTTTAAATGAGAAGGAACACTCATCCTCACAAACTGAAATAAAAACTAACTAAAACTCTGTAGCAGGAAGGTCCTCCTCCTATCCAACCTCCTCACTTGAAACAACTTTAATGAACATCTTAGAATCTGACATTGTCGTTACCAAAATGTTCAGGCACCTGCCAAGAAATGAAAAACATACGGTAAGACAATTGTCTAAGCATATTTTAAGATGATATAATGAATTGTATATTTTAGGATATTGCCTTTTACTAACATGCAAGCATTTAAGAATGTGCAACAAGCAACAAGGAATATGATAGTTATAAATAAAGCATTTATAACTAAGTAAAATGAAGCATGTAAGAACACATACCTGAACCAAAAACTGTAATAAGATTAGGTAGTAATATAAAATAACTGAAAGTACTGAAAGAAAACTCATCCTAATATGCTTATGATCATCTAAATACATGATGATTCATAAAAAAATCAAAGTGTACTAAAAAGTAAAAGCAAACTGAAACAAAACTAGCATCCTAGTTTATGCTTGTAATTGAACTGAAGAGGCACAGACTATTTAGAACACACTCTAGTGAACCAAGTTCTGAAGAATTGAATGAATTGAATAAAACTAAATAACTTAAATGAATTAATTTATAATTATATGATGTTCATTGCATTCAAAGTGACATAGAATACTTATTGTGTAGTCTAAGTTCAAGAATTATATGCAAGGTATAAAGCTCAAATACAAGGTATGCGAAACTACAATAATCAAGGTGAGTAAGACACTCAACTGAACATATGTGATATATGTTATTGTCTAATTTAATTTGTTATATCTAATTTAATATAGTACAAGTTTAGGATCTCTAATATCCATCTATCTAGTACAATCTCAGATTTATGACCTAAAAGTTAAACATGTGAACTTAACAAGTTCTAACTCATAATCAAAAAGGACGGCTACAAAGATCAAATAATTAATCAATGGCTTAATTAATGTATTTTGATAACTCCGACACAAATCTTGTTTTAAGCAAATCAAGATTTAAGGATTCTATGTTTAAACTCCAAATTGGGGTTTAAACTTGAATCCAAAGTACTAATCTTATAAAGTCTTAAGGGTTCACACCCACCTTACTTTAAAGGTAAAGAATCTTAAAAGCTAAGAGATTAAAGAAATTAAGATCTTATAGAGAGGCTGAATCCATAGTAATAAGATAAAATAATCAAATCAGAACTTTATGAATCGAAGATCTAAATTTAATCTATAGACAAATCTCATTATTCTATAGTTTAAATCATCCTAAGCCCACTAAAAAAGATTTCAAAGGATTCAATCAATTTAGAATTTTCAAGAATAGAATCATACAATTCAAATGGATAATTACTAAGGATCTCAGATCTAAGTCTTAGTCTTAGTCACTTAAGACTTCAGCATCCAAAATAATTCTAATCAGTTCTAATATGCTTAATATTATATAATAAGAAGCATAAGATTTTAAAATTCAAGTTTAAATTTAAGGATGATTTAATTAGAACTAATCACTTTTCAAGGCTAAGAAAAGTGATCAAGGAGATAAGAGGTTAAAAATATGATTATAAGTCTATAGATAAGTTCTAGTAAACCTAAGAAGGAATTAAGCACTAAGTTTACTAAAAGCACAAGTTAAATAAGGTCATTATATGCTAATTAATATTTATGGTACATAAGTGATGATTAACAAATTTTGAACTCCTAAAAATATTTTTAAAGGTCTGCATGGGTTCTTCTCAATCTCATGAGCAATCAAAGACTTTAAACATAAAATTTGACCATTAAATGAATTAGTTATTTCTTAATTAAGATTAGAGAGAGATTAGACAATCTAATCAATAGCATTTATCATTAATCAAACAAAAGAAAAATAACTCCTAATTAAATTTAATTAGACCAGCCAAATTTCCTAAAGGCACGGGTCAGATTGGGGCCCAACTGGGCCGGCACTATCGCATCGCGTGGGCCTGAGCTGGCCCTGCCCGAGGCAACAGTATCATCGTCCTCGATACCCATTTGCAGATAGCCACAATAGGGTACCTTGAACCACCAAATCACCACCAATAAGCCATGCTACGACCAGCATTCGATCGTCATACTTTGAGGGAGTCAAGGGGGTTGATCGAACCTGAAAGCCATCAATAGGCGGCATTGGATCTCTAGATAGCTACTCCATCAAATTGTCCTAAGGGTAGATGCCTAGGGTTCACTGTAAAAAGTTAATTATCCTCAAAGAGACCACCAAATGGTTGAGGTTCTATGCCTATACCATCATTGAGGTGAGGAGAGTCAAACCCCCAAGGTTATGAGGCTTGGGGTGTAGCTAATAGCTGGGTCCTTACTTGGACTCAACTCTTGAATCAGCCATAGCCTAATCGATTGAGGCTAGCTCAGGCCTTGGCAACAGTTAGAAGATGGTCGATTAGCTATGAGGAGAAGGTCTGAGGTGTAATTGAGCTTAATAGTGCTTTGGAACTCAGTGGCTTAGTTTCAATCTTGCTGAGTACCAATGTCCTCTACACATAGGACAACCACTATCTGGACTAGTCTTAATCAATCCCAATCACCTGCACATACGCCCTAAGGTACTAAAGAGAGCTAGATGACATCCAGAGGCTATCTAAGGTGCTCATTTGAATGTCGAGCTCTCATGACTCGACGAGATTAGGCTAGTACCTAGACTGGAGAAGGAAGAAGCATCCGAGGAGGAATGAGGAGGTGGTGGAGCATCAGGATGATCTTGGCAGAGGAACAGAGAGTTTGAATGCCATACTAATCCTTCTATTAGTGGTTTGCAATAGTTGGGGATCGCCGAGAAGAGCAAGCACCACCAATGGATTTCAATATAGAAGATGAAGAATAATTCACAAGAATTTTAGTGAGCAAAGGAGCTCACAGGGTTGAGAGAGGGCTATTTAAAGGCAAAGAGGGATTAGGGGTTAATTTCATGGCTGGGAGCCATGGCTTAGGCTCGGGCCAAGATGATCACTCAGACCACCATGATTGGGGCTATAGGGAACTTACTACCCACCGAGCATTACCTTACCCAAAACAAGAGTATTCAACTATCGAGGGGATGTGGCAGAGGGAGTGTGAGATAAGTCTGGCACCAATGTTACGAGCAAATTCCTTTCTATAGGGCGAGAAAGCAAGGAATGAAGCTCTATAGTGATGGATGGAGGTGTATCAGTTTGATGAATCATCAGTTAGGACAGTATGGCTCTGATCCTTAGACATCAAATGGATGATTATAGAGAAGAGATCGGCCATCGGATTGGATCTAGAGATCCAATGGGTGATCAGGGATACTTAAGGCAGAGGGATTGATGCCGTCAGATCACATCTCAGAACCAGGAATGGTCAAGATGGATCAGATCTGATTGAAGGTGCTGCCTGTTCGATCAAAATCACTGAATCAATGGACTGGATGGCGCCCACAGTTTGGGGTCAGCCGACCGTTGAAAGGAGGATAAATTTGCTTTTAGGAAATGTTGGTAATCCTAAATTGCAATTTAACCAATTTAAATTAAATCCAAATAGGCCTAAATGATATCCAAAAAACTCCCAAATTTCACTATTTACTAATTTGGGTGCAAGAAATTCAAAAATGCAATCAGATTATATTTTGGAGATCAAACTATTTTAGCTAAGTTTTAGGATCCTAAAATAGTCAAATTAGCTAGAATGCTCAAATGAGCTCCGATTAGTTTCAAACTTCTAGGGTTAGATTTAAATGATTCATTGATTTAATGGATAATAAACTAAAACTTGGTTTTTCTTAAATTAACATGGATGAGCTAGAGTAACAACTAAGGTTGTTACAACTTAGCATCCAAATTTTCATCTCCATATGTTCCAATTAATGCTTATAAAAACAATAATAATCAGTTTATATAGTTATTGAACTATACTAGCATTTTAACTAATAAATATTTTGAGTAAATCCTTAATCGAATCTTAGTAAATTTCTTAAGTGCTTGTCATAACCTTTTAGTTTTAGATTTATGTAGTTCAGCTCTATTGAGTAATAAAAATATTCAACAGATTGAGCCCTTAAAAAATTTATAATGTTCATCCTATTAAGAATAAAATTTTATTCTCAATCTTTAGAAACTCTAAAGTGCAAAATTTCTTAGATTCTCTTTTATAGCATTCAGTGAATTCAAATCTATTGTGTAACGAAATTACCAAATAGATGGACTCTTGTTTAGATTTAGAAGTTAAGTCTGATTATTTTTGTATTCTGACTTTAGACTTTCAACCTTTTAATGGTTTGAATTCTTTCATCTTAATGAACCTTCAGTACTTATAATTCTTCATCTTTTGAGTGAGATTTTCTTGTGACAAATTCTAGATCCTTAGATTTAAGCACCTTAAAATTAGAGGTTAAACCCTAATTTTGGAGTTCAACTCTAAATCCATAAATCTTGATTATCTTGATAAAGTTTGGTTATGGGTATTTAAAATACATCAATTAAGTCATATAATTTATTAATTAATTTCAGTTGGCAATTTTTTTTTATTTTAAATTAGAACTTGTTAAGTTCTAATGTTTAAACTTATAAGGCCTTGAATCTGAGATTTTTCTTAATAGTAGGATATTGGAGATCCTGAATTTGATTTCTCTCAGAATAGATAAAACATATAAATTACAAAATAATATATATCATAAATGTTTTAGTAAAGTCTTGCTTATTGTGATTTTATTGCTCTGCACTCATTATATTTGAGCCTTATATTTATGACATATTTAGTTGAACATAGAATAATGATGAGTATTGCATTATTAGTTTGTTGCAATAAAATCAACTTGAATCCAATCATGAGAGGGTTTGGATGATACATGCTTGATTTTATAGTCCAGCTCTAATCAAGCCATGAGTGGTCTAGATGATACATTTGAGACTTTCTGTTTAGTGGTTGTTTGACCAATTACGATTATGGAAATACTAACCTTGGCACATGTTTAATTATAGTAGTACTTTCAATTTCAGTATAAATTTAGTGGATTTATTAGTCAACCTTCCATTGTAGTATTTTTACTTATTATTTATTTGCACATTTTTACTTATATTTTAGTTATTGCATAGTCTATTACTCCTGCTTATATTTATAGGATGCTAGTCTTATTTAACTTGGTTCACTATTGTATACCAGTTTGGATTTACTTTCAATTCAATTAGCATACTTTCAAATGATCATATACATGTGAGGATTTTTAATAGTTACAATTACATTACAGTCATTTATACATATATTACCTAACCTTATTATGGATTCTAGTTTGAGGTATGTTTTATAACATCATTAAGTTATAACTGTATTATTTATAGCTTTCCATTTCTTTTGTGGCTTGTTGCACCTTTAGTGGATTCTTAATGTTTAGTTTATATTTGATATCTTAAGATTGTAGATTTCAATAAATCAGCCTAAAATGTATTAGACATTTGTCTAATGCAAGATTTCTCTTTTTCTTGGGTGAGGCGGGTCAAATTCAGAGTTGTTCATATATATAGCTTTAGGTTAGGAGCTTGGCCAAGAGGACCTTTTTACTGCTACTGAGGCTCAAGTAGTACTTATTTTTTACTTGTGAGGAAGAGAGTTTCCTTTTATTTGAACTTTAATTCAGTATAATAAAAAATCAAATTTTGAATGTCTTTACCTTTCATCACTTTTATCATGTGTTAGCTATGTTCTTTTACTTATACATTATAGATATGGATGTTATATCTTTTATTTCTGCACTCAGTTCTTCTTATATGCATGTTTGATGAATGAATTAAAGAAATAGGTGGAAAATCATTCATTTAGTGGCAGATTAGGGATAACACCTAATTTGATTATAATTGTGATCAGTCACACAGTGATCGCTCTACTGTAATCATATTAATAATATATTTAGAATGACAATGACAGAGTTAGGGCTCCATAGTTGGTATCAGAGAACACCATAAGTTATCATATTAGAATTCACATTCCTATTTACCTAATGGATTATTCTTCTATAATACAATCATTAAATATAACATCTATGATTGCCATATTCTCAACCACTCAGAATAAAAGTTTGAATTGGAAATATTGACATTAATTGGTTAAATCACTTCAAAAGAATCTGAGTAACTTTAGAATTCTTATAATCATTCATAAGATAATGGATTTTGGAATGTCAAAACTTAATTTTTACACTACAAGATTCAAAGCCATTTGGGAATTTGACTTCTAGCTTGGTCAAAGCAGTGGCAGGATCATGTAAGGAGTATCATCCAATGGCATGTTAGTATTTGACAAGCGTCTACAATATCTGACGTTTAGAGAACTTGACTTTCGAATTATAGCTAGAGAATGTTTGAATCGAGTAGACTCAGCATTAGACTTTATAGAGTGCCCAAGCCATATTCATCTTAAAGTAGTAGTCTTTATCTTGCAAGATGTATCCAATGACTAGATGATTGCCATTAGTTAAAAGCTAGGAAGGAATTGCAGAAGAGTGTGTCATTCCATTACTTATTTTGTGTTTAGCCTTGTACTCACCCCAAAATTTACTAGATGATTTAGTGACTATCATAGTAGTCTTATCATGAGTGATTGTGTCTTCCTTTTCTTTCCATAGTACTTATATATTCTATGCTTCTTTAAGAAGTATGATCCCACAATCACCTCCAATGACTACCTGTAATGACCATAATATGGAATCAAAATCCCGATCCAATACTAGAGCGTTACCAAAGCACTTAATATTAAATTAGAAGAAAACTAACCCAAAATTAAATATTATGTGGTCAAGAATCTTTTAGAGGCAGATAAGTGAGTAAAAAAATAGATAAGTAGGATATGTAAAGCAAAACGAAGCATCTATTTACACCATCCAAACCAAGCAAGCAAATTGAAAATACATCCATCACAGAAATATAGTAAAAATATAGTAGAAATAATGTTAATATAAATTGATTTAAAGTGATTAAAGTAAATTTACTCATGCTCACTAAGGCAATAAATAAATTATAAAAGCAAAGACATCAAAGCTACAGGTGGCTGGTACTAGTCCCAACTCCACTATCCAGATGACACTCCTGATATACTAACAGACTGTAAATACACGTCTCCGCTTGCACAGAAGTGTACGTAGTCTGAAGTAACAATTTGGAAGTTAAGTTTCAAGATTTATCATCCTCAAGGAATGGTATGTTTTGTTTCTAAGGTATATCTAAATTCAATAATGTTTAAAAGGTATGATTTCACCTTGATTTGGTTCTGTTAACAAAGAAAAAATTTAGAGTTAAGAAACTATTTAAATTAGAGAGGAGAGTTGGGCTTCTTCCTTGTGAAATGATAGGGACCATATATTATATTACTTCTCAAGCACTTTTCATTCTTTATCATTATTCCAATTATTCAAGTTCACATTATTTTACTTAGAGTTGTCCTCTAATTCCTTCAAGTTCAAATCTTTTGCAAGAGTTGAACACAATAGGGTTCAAATTCTGCACAAAAATTCCCATGAGAACGTAACTAAAGCGTCTTAGTTTCCTACATCTAGGTTGCCAAAATAGCAACTTTAATTAGGCGGTCTCAAGAGCTTTGATTCCACTAATGAGCATCACACGCATCATGAGTAGATCAGATAAGGAAGTGATTTTATTGGGCTCTATGAACTATGCCACATCATCCATGAGCTCTCAAAGAATCCACTTACTCCTTTCACGTATGCTGAGCAACGAAGCTTCATTAGTGGGTCTTAGCTCACATGCTTCAACTCCTTCATTGAGCATAAAATATGGTACAATTAGTCTCATGACATTCTCACTTAGTTTTAAGCACTCCATGCACACATATTCGGCTCTTAACTAAGTAATGAGCTATGAAGCATAAGATTTTCATTTATTTTTATTGTTCATATTTATAATTATATTTTCTTAACATAAGTTTTTCATTTTATCCACAACTTGATCATAAGATGATTTCATTGAACCTTTCAAAAATAGATTTTTATTTCAATGCATGAGGAAGTTTTACATCATTCATTAAGTCCTTTACATTTGACAATAGGCTCAGCCCAACCCTCCACAAGGGAGGTTAGCCTACCATTACAGCTGAGAAAAGAAGAAAAACATACAAGGATGAAGACCCTTTCATGATCCACTAAAAGAAATTAAAAGCAAGATTAAGAGTTTATTAGGAATAACCCTTTATGGGGCTCTCTAAATCTCTCATCTTCTTCCTCTTCTCCTTTCCTTTAGCTCCCTAGTGCAGCCTTTGGTTCTTTCTCCTCTAGAAATAGTCCTTACAACCTCCCTTGGAGAGGTTCCTCCTTCTTTTATACAGCCCCTAAAAGTTGAATTTTGGATGAAAAATTGGGAACCTCTCTGCTGTGAAGAATAGCTGCATATATAGAGGAGTAAATCTCCTTCTTTGCTTTAAAATTCTAGCTTCTTCCCTCCTAATTTTTGCAGCAATGAGTGCTTAGCCCACTTGAGACAAGACAAGACATCCCTTTTACCATTCTTTAATCACCAAATCACTTTAAGAATATTCATTTTTCCTTAAAAAAAATAATGCTGCAGAAGATATGGTGGCTGGGAGATAAGGAGCAGGCTGGGGGGTCTTGTCACAACCACAATTAATGCCCTGAGAATATAGGAATTTGGCATGCCACTGTAGCACATTATAGGGATTGAGTTTTGAAACTCTTTCGTTGCAGTGCACTGTAGTAGTTTTATATTTTGAAACTTACCCGTTGCAGCGCATTGTAGTAATTGAGTTTCGAAAACTCATCCGCTGCAGTGCTGTAGCGATCGAGTTTCGAAAACTCTCTCGCTGTAGTGCGCTGTAGCGATTGAGTTTCAAAAGCTCACCCGCTGTGGTGCACTATAGTAATTGAGTTTCAAAATCGTTCTTGCTACAGTGCACTGTAGCAATTGAGTTTCAAAAACTCACCCGCTGCAGTGAGCAGGAGTGATTGAGTTGCAAGAACTATCTCGCTGCAGCGTGCTATGGCATGCTGTGGCACGCTGTGGCGCGCTGTGGTGTACCGTAACAGAATCGCTCTAGATTTTAGGAATCCTCTTAGATTAGTGTATTCTACATGCCAGTAGCGGTAGCGCACTGGGATGCGCTATAGCGCGCCGCAACGGTTTTCTCCTAGAAATTGCAGAAATACTCTAGAATTGCCTAAAAATTGATGAGCTCAATATTCATCTTAAAATAAGCAGATTTTGATCAAGGAGGACTATTTCTAATAAGGACATGAATGAGATTTTTCCTTTATTTATGATATTAAATATGTATTCATCATATAACGTATTTGATTTTTAATACGGTAGGGCACAACCAAAAAATAAAAATTAGTGATTAGACTTAAAATGTTTAATTATATTTTAAGGATTTACTAACTCTTAATTAATATCTTAAGCGGATATCATATTTGCTATTAACAATTATAAAAGTCTATGAAGAGCACTAAGCATCAAAGTAGGGTATATAAATTTTGTAAAGTCAGTGTTATGTGTCGAGAGCCTTTAGTGCCCAAAACAGCAAAAGCGCTGCGGCACGCCATGGTGCACCGCAGTGCACCCAGGTTGTTCATACTTGAGAGCTAAGGCACTGTCGTGCACCTCAGCGGTTAGAAACTGAGTAGCAGGTAGTGCAGCGCACCACATCAGAAATCATCGTTGCAGCGTGCCATAGTGGAATCAGTGCTATAATATGCTGCAAAAAGTTAATGGTTCCATCCTGAGGTGTGGGCCCTACAATACGCAACAGTGGTTTAAACCTGAGACTGTGGGTGCTACAGTGCACCGCAGTGAATTCAATTCAAGAACACGGGCGCTACGGCGCGCCGTAGCGCCAGGCGAAAATATGCACAGTCCAAGTTACGCCCTAAGCAAATTTGGAAGGCATTTTGGACATTTAAGGGCCCGTTTCTCAGCTAGTTACTTAAGAAAATAGGTAAATGGAAAATCGAAGTGTGTTGGTATTTAGTTTAGAGGCTAAGACTGCTGTGATGAGAAGAACCTTAGGAAAAACCCTAAGGAGGTGCAGTGCAAGCTAGCCCTTGCAAGTTAAAGGAGATACTCTAGGTGGTGGCTACTTCCTCTCCTCTCCACTCTAGAGTAAGAGCTGGAGCATTTGTGTTGAGGTGATAAGCATTTTGTAACTCAGTAACTTTCATGTTGATCTAATAGATTTCTTTGTGGTGTGGCTTTGTGGATTTTCTCATTCTTGGGTTTTTCATGTATATCTTTATGTTTGGATGTTTCTTTGTATGCTGTGATTTTAGACATGTGTTCTTGTGTGTTGAGCTTGCTTGGTAACCATCAATGCAACCCTAGTTCTCGATTGAAAAGTGTGCGATGTTTCTCGAAACTGCTTCCGCTGCAGAATAGAGCGTGCTAAGTGGGAGCCTATTAGCAACAGTTAGTACATAAAGTAAGAGAGTGAGAAATCACATGTAGGTTTGTTCTAATTTATAATAATATGGAAAAACATACATCCTAATAAGGCTAGAAAGCTACTAACGTGTATAAATTAATACATGAATATGCTCAATGATAATTATGCTAAGTATAAATGACAAAAATAGTGAAGCATAAAATATAAGTAAAACAACATATATTGCATAAAGTAAAGACTCTTATGTGAGGTAAACAATAGTAAGAAGTACTAACTAAATAGTAAAGTAAAGTAAAGTAAATCTCAGTCTTAAGGACTGAATGGATAGTCAAAACATCCATAAAGGAATGAGTGTAAAGCAAAAGCAACAGCGATGAAGGACTGAATAAGCATAGTCTGAAGACTTTGATAGTAAAGATAGTCATAAGGGACTGAGTAACATAGTATGAATACTATAATATATCATCCACAATCACATGGATGGTGGAAAAGTAAGAACAATCATGAAGGACCATTATAAGATAAGTTATTTATCTTGATTTAGATATTTTATTTTATGCATAATGTCTTTATGATTGTTCAAGGTTGTAGGCTCAAAGCAAAGCAGCGTTCAAGAAATTCAAGTTAATTGTAAATTATGTGATATCCATTATTGACTAAGATTTAGCTATCTAACTTAATGATTGGAGCTAATTATGCTCCCAATTAACCTAGGCATATCAATCTCTAAGTCAATTGAAAGATAGTACTATAAGTAACTGTGTTTGGAAAGTAGTTGTTTGATTGAGATTTAATTAAATATCAAAATGAAAAAATGTATATAAATGAATTATTAAATGAATCCTATGCTAATCCTAAGCCACATAATCTCCATAGGTTGCTATACATAAGGCTTAAGGCTCTATTAGGAAGTGATATGGGTTGTAGGTTCATAATTAAGACATGTAAGTTCTAGGCACACTACTAGAATATTACCAAGGCAACTTGATTAATTAGGTTCTAGCCTTAATAGTTCACCAAACTAACTAAGCACTCCATTAAGAGGTTCTATAAGCAAGATTGAGGGAAATGTTGTAAGATATTAGCTCTAGGTTAACTTATGACTATAAGGATGATAAGGATTAAAAGGAATCTAGATTACTCTTAAAGAGCTAAGAGGTGCTAAATTAGAGACTTGGGAAGTTAAGGTAGGCTTTACAATTGAAAGGGAGGAATATACTAAGTTTAATTCAAAGTTCTAACAAATAGTCCTAATACAATCACATACCATAGGTAAAGACAATCTATTAGCTAACTACACTTAATGGATTGGTTTGTTACACTTAGAATGGAAACTAGACATGGTTAGGTATTCTCAATCAATACTATCTCTCCTAATGTTTAGTCTTAAAATAACAAGTTTACAAAGCTACTTAGGCATCTGACTATACTAATGAAGTCCTAATCTAATATTTTAAAGAGACATAAAAGTCCAAATATTAATTCAAGTCTGTTGTGCTATAGCATAAAGGCCTAATCATGTAAGTATCAAAGTTAAGAAAATCATATGAAATGAAAATTTGAGGAGCCAAATACCAAATTTATCCAAATGATGTCCAATCATAACAAATATGGAATTCTCACATTACTAGGAGAAGAATGACACTCGGTAAGTCAAATTTGGACAACATTGAAAATTAGGATTTTCGGGACTCTTATTGCAATTAAAAAGTGATTAAGAAAATTATGCTTAAAATCCAATGTTTGATTTCACCATTATGTTCCTCTTATTTTTCTTAATAAAATGATATATTAATTAAGTATAAGGTTTTCATTTTACTTAAATTTATCATCAGAAATATTCCCTGCAAGATGTCACGGCGTGCTTCAGAGGACGGACGGACTGGCCAGTTCAATACAATTGACGGCACAGTGCCGTATTTGGTCTGAATTGCGGCATTGTTCATCATTTTGCATTGGCACCCAGGAAAATGGGAGCTAGGGTTTGACCGGGCTTCATGGTCCGATGACTCCTCAGGATATGCGACCTCTTGATCGAAAGCCCGCGTCGAGCTCTAGCCATAGGACTCAAAAGCCCCAAGCCATTTGACCAAAAATGGCTAACCCTAAATATAATTTTAGAGTGACCTAGTGTTCACTCTAGATAGGAAATTCTCTCTCCACAAGAAATTCCATTTGAGTCCTGGGGTCGAGTCCGACCCAAGGGTCTAATAAATTTGCCATGGAACTAACTGGTCCTCCGGAATCGAGTAGGGTAGGGCTCTGGCACTATTCATTACTGTGTATGCTCGGGCCACTACACCTTGGCTAGCCCAACCTGAGCTCAATTGAGCTTGGGAATCAATTCAATGGACTTGGGAATGCCATTATGAAAAGTTGAATGCATGTATTGACTAACATGGAGGGAGATATGGGTGCATCTATTGTCCATTCTGGTGAGACTTCGGCAAGCTCTTACAATCATCAGAGCAGTTTCTAACTTCAGCTAAGGGTCTCAAACGTAATGCCAGATGCCAAGAGTTCCTTTGGTGAACTTAATTGCTGCTGGGATGGAAGGGATCGACGGGCCATGCTACAGCTTGGAAGCTGTCGAGCAGTCATGCCCAACTTAGCACAAGATAATTAGGACACATTGCCCTGTCAATATCGGGCTGTTGGATTTGGGGTTTCATCCAATGATCTGATCCCATTTGACTAATAGGGTCACATAGCGATCGCCAGATCGATCAAATGAAACATGGAACAACCAAGATTAAAGGGATGAGCTTTTTCATGCGTTGGGCACCCGCACCAGATGTCCGCCTTTCCATTTAATGGTAAATGGTTAAAATTTAAAAACAAAAAATTATTTATTTTAAATACTTTAAAAACTTATTTAAATTAAAACATTTTATTTATTCAATGTTAAATAATCATATGAGCTTCGTAAAATCCCAAAAATTCACCCTTAGCTAAATGAGGGGTGAGGAATTCAAAAATGAAGTTGGATTTAAATTGGAGACGAATTTAATTATCTTAATTTTATAAGTATTTAACTATATTAAAATATTCGAGAAAAAATTGACAAGTTCCAACATTCTCCCAAAATACCAACCTTAACTAATTTGGGGGTGTGGTGTCCAATGGCAATCTTCAATTTTGATTCAGAGGTCAAATTAAATTAGATATTTTCAAGTTGATTAAAATTATCAAAAATATTCGTTGATCATAAACAATCTCCAAATCATACCATACTTTCTGTGTAGGCTCCTAATGCTATTAAAGGAGCATTGGAAGGCTAACTAGGCTACCCGGCAATGGGTAACAACATTAGGGTTGTTACATTACCCTTATCAAAAGCACTGTTACTTCTAGCAGTGCTTCTGATGAGGCCACCTGCTTGAGAAGCATGGTAGCCCCTATGTTAGAGAATCAAACTCAGCAAACATTGGCAAACAAAAAGTTGATTTCAATTCTTCCTTCTACCACTACCAATAATGATGCACCAATTGTTCCCGCTCCTTATGTTCTACACACTCTGCATCAGTCCACTGATGGATTGTTGAATAGATTTGTAAGGCTAAGGCCTATTAACTTCACTGACCCCATTGACACAACTAATTGGCTCAAAATAATAGAAAATAAACAAGTATTAAGTGCCCTAATTCCAAGGTGATTCATCTCATGACTAACCTAATTTAAGAGGAAGCTGAGTACATGTGGGACAGCATCAGAAATATACGCTTCGTTGACTAAGACATTGAGGATATTCCTTGGGGTACATTTATGGATGTCTTCAAAATAGAGTTTATCCCTCATTCATCGCATAATATTATAGAAGACACCTAGTTAAGAATGAAGCAAGGCAGTCTCTCTGTCTCGAAATACAAGT
Organism: Gastrodia elata; assembly: GCA_016760335.1. Taxonomy (NCBI): domain Eukaryota; kingdom Viridiplantae; phylum Streptophyta; class Magnoliopsida; order Asparagales; family Orchidaceae; genus Gastrodia; species Gastrodia elata. Next base: position 46,302 of record JACERR010000043.1, on the reverse strand, counting down.
CAGAATTCAACAAGTTAACTCATTGCGCTCTTGACTAGATCTGATCGAAAGCCACAAGGTGCCATCAATTTCAAGGTGGCCAACAAGATTAACACAGAAAATGTTGTCCCTTTGTAATTCAGTGACTTTTCTTGGCTAGTTGAGACAATAAGAGTGGTGGAGCACCACCAATCAGAAAAGGTTCTAAAACTTAAAATTCATGTTGTGTCTAACTGCCATGACACCCTTAAGAAGCACAAGAAACATCATGCCAAAGTTTAACAGATTAAAGCTGTCTCTCCATATGAACTAATCAAGGGTTGCAATAGACCCCATCCCTAAGGCAAGTTGTATCACTTTAACCATTGTTGTTTCACTTTTGGTCATCAGTACTCCTTAACTCCTCTCAAAGCTATAGAACCTACCATCTTTAGCCAAAGAATTCATGTTACAACAAATTTTACTATTTCAAGTAGTTAATCCATCAAATTAATTAATCACAAGAACATTGTGCTTAAATTATAAACCCTACAATGTGTTATTTAACACCAGTGCAAGTCATTTTTTTATTTTTGAATGTTTCGTTAAAATCCTCGTCCTACCTTCATATATGCTAGCCAAATTAAAAGGTATTGGATATCTTTCTGGAGCCCAACTCTGTTCTCACAAATTCTATCGTATTAAAATTTTCTTAAATAATCTACATTCAAATTCAAGCTGATGGTTTTATCCTTAGCAACATACATTGTATTAAAATTGAACTGAAGTAAGCAATACACAATACTAGAATTTGAGAGCATAAAGTATAGAAAAAAAAAGTATCTTAGACTCTTATATTATTAGTTGAAGTTATATTTAGAAGCTACCTCATTCTGCGAGAGCACTCAACAGAATGGGGCGAGGAGTTAAGCACGTCTGCCTAACTAGATACAGTCGGGAGGTTGAACATTCACATTTACCCTCTCTAAAATGTGAAGTCCTATTGTAAGCACTATCTTTCTTATTCAAACTTACCATAAGGCATTCCCCTTAAAGTTTTTTTAAAATCTTTATTTATGCACAATGATCTTGAATGAATGTTCAAGGAAAAGGGCTCAAAGTTAAGCAAGCATTCAATAAATTTCAATATTGTAAAGTATGTGATATCCTTTTGTTATCTAAACTTTAATAATCTACTTAATGATTGGAGCTAATTGAGCTCCAAATTAACTTGTAGATATTAATGTTTAAGTTAATTTTGATAATAAGTAGAAGGAAATTAAGTTTGAAAATTAGTATTTTCATGTAATTGAAGTTCATCTTATACTAGTCCTAAACAAATCAAATCAAATAGATTTATGATTAAAGTTTAAGGAAACTAGTAAGGAAGAATATTGTTTATAGATTTCTAAGTTAATGAATGTATAAGCTAAAGGATATTCTAGTAGCCTTACTTATTTAACTTATAAACAAAAAGTATCAACACAATTTAATCATGAAGTTATCTAAGATTATTTAATATTGAATATTTGAAATTAAGAAAATAGATAGATTACACCCTACATGAAACAATTTATTTTAAGATTATAGGAAATTAGAAATCTAAAAGCTTATCTAAAGCATGAAAGGAAGCTAATACTATTATTCTAATTGATTGAGAACTAATGTTCTAAAATAAACAATTAAAGTGAATACTTACAATCCTAGATATGAAATTCTAGATATTTAATAAGTATTTAACATGTGAAACATAAGTCTACTATTTTTCATAAAATTTCTAAGTTATTAAATTCTTAGAAATTTTGACAGAGTTTTTGCTGTAAATGGCTAGAGAAACACCTGCAAGGTAGACATACAAGACTCCCATTCCAATGGAAGTTATAATTGAAAGAAAAACAATTAAAACTAACATGTAATCAATCCATTACATAGGATTATATAGTTTCAGTTCAAGTATAAAGTCAATCCATCACATAGGATTTCTCATTTTCATTTCTAAAGTAAAGTCAATCCATTACATGGGATTGGCTATACTAATAATTTCAACAATTGTAAAGAACATCAATTTATAATTCAATCCATTACATAGGATTGGCTATTTCCAGTTTTAATAGTTTCAAGTGAGAAAATTTAATGAAGCAATCTACTAACCTATGGTTCACACCTCTTAAATCATACATTTATGAAAAATAATAAAAGGTGCAGTAATTAAATTAGTATTGAAAAGGGGAAGCATCATTTGAGTTAATATGCCATAAGTAATGGCATTTGGTTCAACATTTCTATTGATATAATTTATAACTTAACCTGCAACGAATAACAGTATTGAAGTTAGCATTTTTATATAAAGAAACAATAATCATTTAAATTGAAATCTAACATAGCATTTGTTTCTTACAAAGCATTTAATGATAGAAGTTAATTTAATTTAATTAATGTACATGACAATATTAGAACCCACAAGATCCATTGATTCTTTCATTTATATAATTGACCACAAATAGTTTTAAGAGTAATGACATCATTTGATCCCATACGATCTTATTATATTAAAGATGGCAGCATATGATCACATGGATTTGACTAAAAGCATTTGATCACCTTTGATCTTATAATATTAAAGATGGCAGCATTTAACTCATATTAGCAATTAATTCAAATTGAAATAAATGGCAGCACTTGTTCACTCATTACAATTAATAGCAACATTGAATCACTTACGATCTCATTGATCTCATTTTAGAAAATACATCGTAGCATTGAATCGCATATGATCTCATTGATCTAATTTTAGAAAATACATGGCAGCATTGAATCACGTATGATCTCATTGATCTCATCTTAGAAAATACATGGCAACATCTAATGTTAATAAGTGAAATGATAGTATATTTTCTAGTATACAATTGATGGCATCATATGATCTTACTCATAATAGATGGCAGCATTCATTCTCTTATACAATTGATGGCAACATATGTTCTTACTTAAAATTGATAGCAGTACATAATCTCTTACTCAATTGATTGTAACATATAATCTTACACATGATAGATGGCAGCATTCATTCTCTTATACAATTGATGGCAACATATGTTCTTACTCACAATTGATAGCAGCACATATTCTCTTACACAATTGATTGTAACATATGATCTTACACATGATAGATGGCAGCATCCAATCCCCTATAAATAATTGGTAGCATATAATTCTAATAAAAGGAATGACCACATTTATTTTGATATTGCATTGATCTCACATTATTAAATTGACAACATATGATTCTATAAAAGAATGATAGCATTTACTCTCATATAATCTGTTAGTTGCATTTGGATCTTATAATTAATTGGCAGCATATAATTCTAATGAAAGAAATGACAACACTTACCTTTAGAAGACAATTATCATAATGAAGTAATAGATTCATAATATTGATTGGATTATGAAGAATAACATTTAATAATTATTAGATTGAATTTAGATTCTGCAATTTATGTGAAGTTATTTTGACAATAGACATACATCCATATTTACTAAGTGATTAGCAGTTCAAATCATTACATATTTTAAGGGTAACTAAAGTAACTATATATCATTTGCCAAGTCATACTATTTTTGATAGCAAAAGAAAAGTATACATGGATGTGCCAACTGAAAGAAAATCTGGGAGAACCCGTATGAAATCAAATAGACTGCAACTTATAAGTTCATTAAATGAATTCATCTACAGCTCATTTAACTTTTATTCTTTAATCCCCATGTATTCAATAAGTTCCTAAATGGACCACTAGAACAGGTCCATTTGAAGGATCTTGGACCCCTTTCCTATCATTCAGGACTCACAAAGAAGAAGGCATAATTGAATAAGGTATACTCGATCCAATTGTTTCTGATTATTCATATGCTTTAATATGAAATATCACAAATTGAAAGTTTTAGAATGAGGATAAAAGCTGTCATCATAGATTTTTGAGATCAAGGATTTATGCTTATTGTTAAAAAAAATGCAATTTCATGAATGGATGGATGACCTCCATTTGAATTCAACTGAGCTGATTCAAAACTCAAAATAAATTTCCAAATCGAAGGGTAGATATATACACGAATCAACATTAAGTTAAGGACTTCTTGTTTCTGACCACAAGATGAGTACTGCACTTTTTAGTATATAGGGCTTCATATAGAGCCATTTTGATATTGACCTAAAAGCTATTATTATATGCAAACTCTACAAGCAAGATATGATCTTCCAAGAAACTAACAAAATATAAAATGCAGTGTCTGAGAAGATCATCAAGAACTTAATTCTATTTCAGTCTGGTCATCAGTTTTAAGATGAAAGGCTGTGCTCATAGCTAGGCATTCACAGATCCTGATGCACTGCCTACCAATACTTAGAAGTGAATTTGTTATCTATGTTTGATACAATCGATTTAGGAATATCATGCATCCTAAGAATTTCCTTTGTGTAAGGCTTTGCAAGCTTTTCCACATAGTTAGTTGGATGGACAAGAAAAAAGTGGGCAGATTTAGTCAGAAGATCAACGATGACCCAAATTACATCATCACCAAATCATGTGCGTGGCAATTCCATTACAAAGTCCATCAAGAAGTCAAACCATTTCTACTGTGGAATCTTTAGCGGATGAAATAATCCTCTAGGCCTTTGATGTTCTTCCTTAAATTGATTACAATTATGGCACTTTACAATGAATTTTGTCACACTCTTTTTCTTACTAGGACTCCAAAAAGACTACTTTAGGTTTTGGTACATTTTTGTGCTACAAGGTGGATCATGTAACCAGAATTATGTGCTTCATTAAGAATTTCTTAATGCATAGATTTAGGAATCCAAAGTCGATTCCCTTGATAAATTATATTTCCACACAATTGCATATCATGAAGATGACCACTTTCCATTTCAGCTCTGAACATAAGATAGTCTACATCCTTGGTCTGAGACATGCAGACAACTCTTTGAAAGGTTAGTTTTAAAATGATTGGCTCTAACAGTTCTTTTAGCTTCTCAAATTTGATAGGCTCAATGCGCACCTTGCAAAAAATTTTAACAGTAAGACTTTCAGCAATCATTGCACAGAGTGTAGCACAATAATTAAGAGCATCAGCTACAATGCTTTCATTATCCGGATGATACTGAATATTCAAATTGTAATCATTGATTAATTTTAACTACCTCCTTAGATGAAAATTTAGTTTACATTGGGTAAATATAAACTACAGACCCTAATGATCGATGAAAATGGTACACTGATTTCCAAATGCTTAGTGATACTAAATTTTCAAGGCAAAGATAACAACAAGAAATTTGAGATCATCATAAGGAAATTCTTCTCATGAGGATTTAGCTAACGAGAAGCATAAGCATATGCGATGACTTTTTCCTTCTTGCATCAACATGCCTCCCAAACCTACTCTAGGTGCATTGTTATTAACTTGGTAGTCTAAACCTTCCCTTGGTAGAACAAGCACTGGGGCAGTTGAGAGTGTATCTTTCAACTTTTGAAATCATTTTTCATAGTTAGAGCTCCAAATAAAAGGTATGGCTTTCTGAGTTAGTCTACTTAAAGGAGAGATGATCTAAGAGAAGCCATTTACAAATTTTCTACAATAACTAGCTAATCCTAAAAAGCATCAAATAATGATTACTAACATTAGCTGTACCCAATCCTAGATAGCACCTACTTTTTTTTTATCTATGCAGATTGTTTGGGCATCAACTACATGACCCAAGAATGCTATGAAATCTAACCAAAATTTGCACTTTGAGAACTTTACATATAGCTAATGTGTGCACAATATTTCCAACACTAATCTCAGGTGATCATCATGAACTTTCTGAGTTTTAGAATATATAAGAATACTTTTGATGAAAGTGGTGATGAATTTATCTATATAAGGCTTTAGGACTCTTTGCATCAAGTTCATGAAAATGGATGGCACATTGGTGAGTCCGAAGGACATCATAAGAAATTCTAAGTGACCATATTGAGTGTGAAGTTTGTCTTCTCAACATCAAAATGTTTAACATGCAACTAGTGTATCTTGATCTTGGAAAATAAAATAGCACTAGATAACTAATCAAATAAATCATTGATTCAAAGCAGGGGATATTTATTACTAATGATGACTTTCTTAACTCACAATAATCTATGCACATGCGCATACATCCATCTTTCATTTTAACAAACAAAACTGGCGCTCCCCAAGGAGACATATAGGTCTAATGAAACCCTTGCTTAGAAGCTCTTGCAATTGCTCATTGAGTTCTTGAAGTTCCTTATGTGCCAATCGGTATGGCACTTTAGAGATCGGCTATGTTTTAGTAATTACCTTAATAGAGAATTCCACTTCTATCACGGGAGGTAAGCCACACAAGTCTTCAGAGAACATATCTGCAAATTAACTCACTACCTTACTTTTAACATGAAAGACACTTTCATTTGCTTTACCCATCATTGTGATGCAATAGGCATCACATTCCTTATAGTCACATTATTAATTTTTGTAGCTTTGAGAGGAGTTAAGGCGTGCACACTGGCAGCACCAGTATGATGATTGTTGACATGCTTTCCTGAAATTATTCTGGTTTTGCATCCTTAGAGCAGCAGCTTGCTCCTTCGCCTTTTCAACTTCAGTCCCATTGATTAAAGATGCTTGTGTCTAATCTTCCCTATGAAAGTCTATGGCTTACTAAAAGAATAAAGCATGACTTTCTTCTTTAGACAATTCATAATTGCATTATGCCTACTAAGCCAATTCATCCAAGTATTATATCAAAATTGGCTAAAGGTAGAACAATCAGCTTGGATTTGAATGCTTGATCATTCAAGGGAATTTTAATATCACAAAATTTGTGAGCACTGAGTTGGGCTCCAGAAGGAAGTTCAATATTTAATGATTTTGCCAACTTATGCGAAGGCAAATTGAGGGTTTAGCGAGATGTTCAGATATAAGAGAATGACTAGCCCCGATGTCAAATAACACATTCAAAGTTTTAACATTTAAGCGTAATGTTCTTATGATTGATTAATTTGATGAATTAATTGCTTGTAATAATAAAATGTGCAAGAACATAAATTCTTTTGTAAAAGAAGATAGGTCAGAAATGTGTACCTGAAATGACATTATTAAGGCGTACACATGGGCATGACTAGCAGGACAATTGTTGACCTGCTTCCTAAAATTATTCTGGTTTTGCTTTCTTTAAGCAGTAGCTTGCTCCTTCACTGGTTCATAAACTTCAACTAGAGCAGGTGGCATTTTTGCCACCCTTGGATCTCTCTTTTTTAAAGGTATGACACGAAATACTTGGTTCTATGGGAACGATAAATCCAAACACCGTACATTGTCTCTTACTGAGTGAAATGATAGAACAGGTGGCCATAACATCCCCAAATGAAACAACATTGGCCAAAGCAATATCATTTGCCATAAGAATAGGGTTTATTCCAATTCTTGATTGGTTTAGATGGAGAGGCATCTTCAACTAGCGCAAAAAAGTCAGTGACACGCAAAGGGACTATGTTCTCCATGATTATAACAACCCCTGGCTGTTACTTAGTTTTAAACATTTATATAGCATTAAAGCCATTGCCAGTAGACTCCTAATTGCATTAAGAGCCAACACCTAAAATTTTATGTGATTTGGAGATCATTAATTTTTAGCAAATATTTCAAGCAATTTAACTAACCAGAAAATTACCTAATTAAATTTCACCTCAAAACCAAAATTGGATTTCTTCACTGAACTCCTTACCCCCAAGTTAACTAGGGGTCAAATTTTTAGAATTTCTGGAAGTTGTCGAATTATCTCTAATATTTTAATATATTTTATTGCTTAGAAAAATAAGATAATCATATTAATCTCCCATAAAAAAACCAACTTCATTTTTGAGTTCCTCACCCTCAATATAGCTAAGGGTGAATTTTTAGGATATTTAAAACTCATTTGGCTACCTATTTTGATTATTTAAATAGATTATATTTATTTAATTTAAAACCAATCAAGAGGTGTTAACCCGCCCTGTCATCAAATGGCGAGTTCGCATCCCATTGTCCATCGCACGACCTCCTCAGATCACACGTCTGAGAGCATTCCTACTCTGCGTCTCCCATGATTGCACGAGCACCATGGTCATGCTACGTACCCTCTGCCAAGCCCCTTAATCACGAGTCTCAACTCCCTCACCCCGACATTCAGTTGCATTCGAGAAATTCAGGCTGTCAGAGCGAGCAGTGGGAGACTGGGCAAGTCGATCATTTGTCTAGACCTATCCCTAGCTTCCTAATATATAATCAAGGTACCTATCGATCCTTTAATAATTAACATAAATTTTATCTCTTTAAGTTTTAATAGGCTACTGAGCTCAATGGAGCTCGATCGGAGGCGTCTCAACCAATGCTACCGTAGCGAACTGTAATCACCTGCAACCATAAAGTTTTGATTAGGGCAACACCTTTTTTAATGCTAGAGGTGGCCTTTAGTGACGTGCTAGGTGTCAATCAAAAGGTATTTCCAAGTCTTGTCGATTGACATGCATGCCGACCACTAGTGACCACCGAAGCAAGGGCAACTTTTACCAATTAAGAAAATGTCATCTTCAAATACTAGGCACCAAGGAACTACTACTTTAATATGTTCAAGAAGAGCATCTGTAATTGATAATCATCATATTAATGTATCTAATATTAAAATTATTAATATTATTAAATATTAAAAAGATAAGTGAGTTATTAATTAATCCAATTTTATAAGAGATTTGATGTGCATCAACACAAAAAATCATGAACTCAAACTTTATAATTAAATTTTAAATGGTGTATGGTGCCCGAGTTTAAATATTGTGTGTAAAGCCCGGTGATTTTCTTGATTTTCTTAAGCATTGTAAGAATACCAAATGTTATACCCATTTGTGTGCTAAAATCTATTTTTTTTCTTATTTAGTGTCATCATGCATTCATTCACTTATCATTATGTTGTTGTAAATCCTCATACATGGTCATAATTTCTTCATATCTTTACCTGTAATAATCCTAGGTTATTATTAAGTCTAAATTAGTCTTAATCATATCTTAAGCCTGTCATCATTAAATTCAAAATGTTATTATGACCAAACCCTAAGAATTTGGAGGCAACATGATGAAAGAATACTTTTGTTCAATTTGTGTGCTAAAAGGTAGCTTTAAAAGTCTAAACCATGCTTAATGAGTTTGTAATTTTATTAAATTGAAACTAAATGATTTTAATTAAATTATAATAAAAATTAAATTATTAAGACTAATTTAACATTAATATACCACAAGAATCTCATGCATCTGCTAGAACACAAACACAAGATACGAGATCCATGCAATCTCGATCGTTCAGTGTTCTATTGATGGATCAAACGATGCTAATTTCGCCAGTAAAATTAGAGTCATTGGTTTTAGTCGTAGATCAAGCAGTTGAGATTCATTTTGATGCTATGCATCTTCATTCCATTGAATACCCCCAACATAATCGCAATGGCCCATGACTACGTCCCACATCCGCACAATCGCTAATGATCTTTCCATTCCAGGAAGAATATTCCAGCAAGCCCAGCTTGTCCAATTCTGGCCTAATTGGTGGCTATGAGCCATGCCTCTCTTGGCTATGTAAGCCCCCCTAAGATTGTATAGACCATGTTTGCTTCTTCTAGTGCTCTTGAGACCTATAATTTCCTAATGAATCACCCACAGCCTTTGTAACCTCCCTCTTAAGGTTGTTAGATCCTGACAAGCTCAGGAATCCTTCCCAATGATCATGTGGACCATTCTTATTTTTGAAGCACTTGAAAGCTTTGACCGATCATCAAGAAGGTGCTCAGTTGATCACTAGAGCTCATAACCCCTTGAACTTTTTTTTTTCTGCTCCTAATTGCATGTAAGCTTTATTCAGCTCATAATAACCAATTATATGCTCGGGATTAAGCCAATTTCTCGATTCCATGATGGTCAAGAAATTCTCCTAATATCATCAGATAATCATCCTGTCAGCCCCGGTATGCACTCATTTAGCCTGTATGGGGCTCGAGCAATGATTTTGAGCTCATCTGGGCTCGAGCAAGCCTAGATGAGTTACGATTCGATGAGCCTCCTTTGGGATCTACAGTGGAGACTCACCAAGTAGACTCCTAGCCATCTTGGTGGGCTCAGATGCCATGGATAGGCTCAATCGAATTGACGTGGGATAGAAAAGGTGTTGGCACCTTAAACCCCCTCTAGTGATCCTTGTGGAGGGAAAATTGGACCACCATAGTAAAACCTAGCGACCCCCAATCGGCCAAGTAAGGTCCCGACGACCGATGCCACTGGCCATGGGCTTTTACATGCTAATTGGTGCACCTCGTCATGGAAAACGTCTTGATATAAAGATTGTGAGCAGTGGTGATCTATAGCGGTGACAATTGTTAATAGAAGCGAACTTAGTATGCCTCTCCATATAAAATAGCTCGATAATAATGATGAGAAACTCAATTGGAAGTGCAACTTTAAGGGAAAATCGTAGACAAGCCAGGCCACCTTATGATTAAACACTTATTATAACATCATTATACATTTCTTAGTAACATCAAGTCCATGTTATAATCCTATTATAGTTATCCTTAATTACATCAATTTAAGTTACACAAATTATTAATCTTTACAGAGGACATCTCTTAGTATTTTGTTATACATCTTTTCAAGATCAACAAAGATTAATTGAATATTTTTATTTCTACCTCCTAATTTCTCTATCAAGCCCTTTAGTAAGCTTTGGGCTTCTATGGTAGAGATCTACCTATCATGAAATTGATAGATCTTGTGAAGCATGAATATATCTTCATAATATGCATTTAATCACTCTCAAAGTTTCAGTATTTTGTTAATTTACTTAAATTCTCTTTAATTTACCCAATTTTGAGCATCATATTTTTCTTATAATATGGTACAAGAATATTTCAAAAATCCTACCATTTTTTTATCGGGTCGGATCAGGCTTGCTAGATTGAATGGCACACTTTGCACCATTAAATCTAATCATCTAGATTGGATGATTCGAACCCTATGACCCCTGTCACAAAGGCACGTGGACAGCACGAGGACACGCGGCTGAAGCCACGAGCACATGATTACCTCCACTACTCTCAAGATGAAATTGACTTCTATTAAGGTACCTCTTCATCTTTAATCATAGTTTGGCATCAATTAAACCATACTTGAGTACTAAGGAAACCGTCAACTTCGTCTTGAAGATTTCAACCATTAATCAAATTACCTTTTGATCCTCCTTATTTTAGGATCGATTGAATGCTATTTGATTCGAATTGCATGTATAATTATTTGATTAAGTACGATAGAGCTCCATTAGATAGATTTGCTGAATAGTATACAGTGCTAAATAGTTTTGCCCATTCGCTCAGCCTCTTACCCAAACCCTGTCATATAGTGCTGACGATTGCCAGTAATCTGAACCTTTTTGAATGATGGTCCGACCACCGATCAAAAGGTCTCTCTGAGACTTTTCCAACAATTGGCTGGCTGACCTCCGGCGATGGTGAGAAGGACATGATTTTGATGCCCTAGCCATACCCCTTCGGTTCTCACCGTGTTCATCCTCAAGCTTCCTTGGGTCAGGTCAGGTTGGACCTTACCTGCATTTTTGCGCTCACGTCGATGTGCTTCATCTTTTGCAGGGCCAGTGTGTCCCGCCGGTGCTACGGAGCCGTCACAAGGAATAGACTTCGGATTAGATTAATGTTGAATTAATTAATTTTATTTTAATTAGTTCAATTAATTATAAAACTTCAAATCCCCATAACTTTGAATTCATAAATTAAAACATAGCAACCTTATCTCATTTTGCTCAAAAACTGCATAAAATATTTTAGTAGTGTTACTTTTTCTATTTGAAGGTTAATTTAGCTAAGGACATTTTTAGGCTAATTAAATCCCATTAAACCCTGGAATTTTCATTAGCTCATAACTTAGTCAATTCAACTTCAAATCTTGTGATTAAATATACAATTTTGATAATAAAAATGTAATGATTAATAAATAGCATAAAATTTTCAATTTTAGTCAGTGAATTTCTTAATTTAACCTAACTACTCTAAGAATAGATTAGTGAATATTAAGCTCATTAATTTTTCAAATTTGATGTTCAAGTTATAATCAATCACAAAATAAAGATGAACACATTGACAAGTCAAAATATTTTTTTTGTAATTAATTTCACTAATCACTCACTAGTCAGCCTTAACCCTAATAAGGGTCTAGACTATATAATTGAGGAAAAAATTGAGCAAACTCATTGTCATTATGCTCAGTGTGTTATAAGGAATCCATAGCCATAGACTTTTCCCAATTTGGATATCAATTAGTGAAATTAGATTTTTGGAACCCACTCGTACCACCCTTAATTACCTTTTTAGGGCAACTCTTATTTTGCTTATAACTAGGTCATTTGACCACATAATTTTGCAAAATTGGTACCCATGGAATCCTTAGACTGAGAAGAACCTAAGAATATCAAAAAATTTAGGTTTCCTTAATTAAAATTGCTAATCATGCACAAACTTTAATTTGAGCTCATTAGCCATAATCTTTGGCCAAATTGAGTATTCTTAGTGTCTATCTTCATGTTATATTATAAGGAATCATTTGGCATTCATAAAATTCAATTTGAAGCCCTAAATCCTAAAATCTTATTTGTGACCTTTAAGGAAGGGCATTTTGGTCATTTTGACCAAGTTTAGATTTAAGTGCCCTTAGGCCTTAAAAATCTTTCATTTTCTTAAAAATCAGTAAAGTAAATGTTTTGGGATCAAACTTAGATTTATTTAGACAATTAATTTGATTTGAAGGCAAAACCCTAGTTTTCCCCTAAATATTTCTAAGTAAAATCATGAACTTTATAATGTGGAATTAAACTCACACTATGCCTTCCCTTAGACTCACCAAAATGCTAAATATATTTACTTAATATTAGTGTTCAATCATTAGAATTTACCTAAATCATTTCACTGAAATTAAATGCTTAAGTGTCTTTTCTTTCATAAGCTCATAGAAATTTCTTCTTTAGTGCTTAGTAGTAGACTTATGCTAGATTCCATTCTTTGGGATGAATCCATAATTTTTGACTTCTAGTTTTATCTTTAATTCTGATTATATTATCTTTTAACCTTAGCTTAAGATTAGAGTTCCATCTTACTAAGTTTGATTACACTTAATAAGATTTGCCTTAACCTTTTATTGATGATAGTTGTGAATATACTTAAGCCCTTAAATACTTGTGCCTTTGGATTAAGAGATGTAAGCCCCAATATTTTGGAGTTTAACTCTTAATCTTTTAATCTTGATTTGATTTTATCAAGATTAGTTTGAGTTATTAAATTCATTAATTGGGATGATTAATTTGTTATTTATCTTATGTATGAAGCATTGATTGATTTATATTAGACTTTGATTAGTTCTAATTGTTTGACTTTATAAGACCATAGCTTTGAGTTTATACTGGATAGTAGGATATTGGAAATCCTGAGCTTGTGTAATCTTAGAATAGTTAGGATAATTTAATGATAAAATAAATGTTATCATAGATTTTTGTGTAGTACTACTTTACATTCCATGATTTATATGTATTGCTTTCTTGATTTGAGCCTTTATTATTTTGACATATTGGATGTGATATAGAATATTCGATGAATATCCTATGTTAGTTTTTGAATTGCATAAGACATTGCCATGAAAAAATAGTATAATTAGTAATCCAAATAATAGTTTAGTGAAATGTCTCCTTGGTAGTCTGTGTAAAGAACCACTTAAGTAGTAATAAGCAAAACTCTTAAACATCAAGGAACATTTTCAGACAACGATGGAATTCCTATTAAGAACTCCAAAGGTAAGCATGATCATGTGGGAGCACTCTAAAGATGGGTGACCTATTGAGAAATTGTTTTCTAAGGACAAAAACCATAAGACCTTTTAGACCAAAATAGACAATACCTTAATCCTTAAGAGTTTGTACTCTTGCCAATGGTATCAGAGCAAGCCATTGGGTGTCAAATAAAATCAAAGTGCTATATAGATAAGAGTACGACTTCGTATGAGTAGCCACTTGAACCCATAATGTTTAAGGTGCTACAAGGTTATGGATAGATCTTAAGCATGTAGGGGCCACCTCTAGTCTTATATACTCAATGGATGGTTCTTGGATCTGTGTGTGGATACAGATGAGGATGTCAGTTACTTAAGTTGGGATGGTTATAAAGACGCACTTAGGTAGTAATAAGTGAAACTATTGAGGTACCTTTTCAAATAGAACTGGAGTTCCTAATAATAACTCGAAAGTTAGGCGTACTTATGTGGGAGCACTCTAAGGTTAGGTGATCTATTGGAAAGTTATCCTCTGAGGGAAAAATCATGAGACCTTTTAATTTGGGTAGTTTCAGTCTACCTCAGCAATTCTATTTTTCTGCTCAGATCCGAACTTCAGTGTTTTGGATGATGTATGTTTGATCTATACATAAGTGTTCTAGATGATTCAATTTCTATTATGTGGCTAGTTTTAGCCAGTTTCTATTATGACAGGACTATTCAAGGTATATGTCCAATTAAAATAAAATATTATATTTTCAGTTCAGTTATTTTGAGTTCCAGTTACTTTTAGTACAGTTCAATTAGGCATTTTTAGTATTTATAGTATTTCAATATTTTACAGCATTTTCAATATTTATGTATTCTCAACAGTTTTATGGTTTTATGTAGTATTTTTTGCACATGCATGTTAGGTTATTAGTTCAGTACAATTTTGCTTATATTGCATTTTTATCAAAAAATTAGCATAAATATATTGATCATATATATTTAGGACATTTCTTTGTACTTATTAGTTTATAATTATTCGTTGCTTAATATTTTCTGCATCTTTGGTTTGAGGTATGTTTTCTTACCTCATACTTTGCTTAAGTTATAAATATATGATTTATAGCATTTGTCATTTCATTTGATGCTTTTTCGCTCCAATTTGCTTATGATAATTTGCCATGTCTTAAAATATAAGAAATTATCAACCTAAAATGTACATAGATAATATGTCTAACCAAAAATTATTTTTTCTTGGTTGGAGCCTTGGCATGTAAAAGCCAACATATCAGTCTTAGAGCAGTTTGAAGAGTCAGATACAGGTGAGGAGTAGGAGCGTTGAATACCTTTTTGATGTGGCTTAGATTTTAGTTCTATTCGAGAGAGCATTTTGTTTCAATTTCAGTCTTGCTTTCCTTAGAATTATTTTATTACAAGTAAAAATTTAATTTATGCATTGTATGATTTAATTTCAGTACCATGTCTTGGATGTAATAATTACTCTTTACCTTTTATTTTTCTGTAATATGAAGAATGGATGTGTTTATTTTAGTCAGCTTCTACACTATATTTATTTTTTGCACCCACTTTTTTGTAGTTTAAACTATGATTATCCTTGTAAAATAAGTCAGGGCACAATATTATGTCTATGTAGTTACTTTTTTAGACACATTAGTAGCATTTTCAAAAGCTAAGTAAGAGGCCTCTTAGTAGACAATTGCTTTGTTAATGTTAATCTTGGGCTATCCCTCAGTGATAACCCACCCCATCGTTTGCATACACTTCTCCCTACGTGGAGTGGTGGGGTGGGGCACCACACTTTGACATGTAAATTTGAGGCATTTCAGGACAAGGAGCTTAATATCAAGAAGAAAGACGCATGTCTGTAACAATGGAGTTGCAGCATGCCACAGCGCCTTATTCTTGAAAGCCTAGCGCTACAATGTGCAATAGCGCCCTTCAAACAGAAAAGTAGGCATTACAGTACCGCAGTGCTCATCAAATAGAGAGCAAGGCGCTCCAGTGCATCCTAGGACCCTTTAAACAAAAACCTTAGCGCTATAGCGCACGACAACATCCGTCAAATAGAAACCCTAGTGTTGTTGCGCATTGTGGCTTCCAACAAACAGAATGCTCGGTGCTACAGTGTGCCCCAACGCAAATTTAAACATGAAGCTTGGTGCTACAACGCGTCATAGCGCCTGCATTTTCTGCATTAACCTCTCTTCTAAGTCAGCATTGGGAAAGTAATTGGTCTTAATTCCTTCCTATTCCCCATAGCATAATTCAAATGCTTGCATTTAAAATTCCTCATTACCAATGGAATAAAAAAATAAAATTAAATGCAATTTTTAACTCTCAAAATGGATTATTAAGGGCTGTGTAAATGCTGGAAAGCTATTTAAGAGGATTATAAAAGCAAGGATTGGAGACTGAAGCTGGGTTTCAAATTTTCTGTTAAAGAGTTCTTAACCTAGAGTGTTATTAAGATCTATTGGAGGAGTGCCCCCTACCCAAGGAAGGATGCAGTTGCAGGCAAGAAAGATGAGAAGAATAGAGAGCGAAGAGCTAAGGAGATCAAGGGATGAAAGTTCTAGGAGAATGTGACAACTGTTCCCTAGTATTGTACCTTTCTCTTACTCTTTTTGCTTCGTTGTAAAATCCATGCAAAGGCTTAATTTCTCTTGCTTCTCTCCTTAAATTTTCATCATAATGGAAGCCCAAACCCTCTTTTGGGAGGGTTGGGTATATGCATGTATAGTTATATAACTGTAAAGTAATATGCTCTTCTCGTCAATGAATGATTCTTTAAAATCTGAAATGTTTGCATGCTGTGTAGATATAAGAATTTTTTAATGATTACTAGACGTATTTTTTGATGCCACAATGCGGATGTTTTCATACATTAGATTCTTTGACAAATACTAGACGTATGATTTTTAAGACGACAAGATTTATGGTAGAACCATTAGTGGAGTGTCTCTATTTGGCATAGAAGTACTTGACAAGATCTTATTCTACCCCACATTTAGAGGATCTAATCTCCTAGTTCTTGCTCAAGAGTGCTAATGAACATAATAAAAATAAGAAAAACTTATGTTGAAATTTACTATTTTCTTAGTATTAGTTGTATTTTTAGTTTGTTTTTGTGGCATTTCAATAAAGAAGAGGTAAATTTGAGATGGAAATAAATTTAAATGAAGATGGCGCTATTACGTGCCACAACGCGCTTTTGCACTCCACAGCCTGCTACAGCATGCCATATCATCACCTGTTCTTGAGAGTCAGGGGCTACAATGCACCGTAGCAGCCAAGTTCCCGAGAGACAGGCGCTACGATGGTTTATAATAATTAACTCTAAATATATTTTCCTTTCTTTTATGAGTTGTATGCTTTTACTAATCCTAAGGGATGAATGTTATGGATGAATGCTAAAGCTTCTGCACTCTATTATTTTGGCTACTTATACTCAGTAATGTGATGTATTCTACAGAACACTCATATGGAATACTCGTATATATATATATTGGATATCATCTTATTATCCTATCTAAATCTAATGTGTATAAGTACCTTAACTAATACTTATGATAAGGATATTGCACTTATCTTAAGAATTAGTATCCAATAGTAAGTCAGATTAAGGTTAGTTCAGCCTTTCTGAGTAACGTAGCATTTTCCCACAAATTATGTTATTATTATCTTTCTGTTGCGTGCTGTGATGGGATGGGGTGCTACACTATCACCCACCAATGAGTGGTAAACTAGTAGTTTCAAATAAAGAACTAAAGCAGATCTTATATAATACTATGAATCATAATAGAAGAGACCGGCCCTCCGAATTACATGATGACTTGTAAACCCTTTTAAAATGTCACCTTACAAGACTGTTTATGAGAACTCGTGCCGCCTCCCTGTTGTGCTTGAGCATCACACCTGTCAAGCTATTAAAAAGATCAATTTTGATTTCAAACAAGCAAGGAATATAAGAGCACTGCAAATTAGTAAGCTTGAAAAAATTAGGTTGAATGCTTATGAGAGCACCAGGATTTACAAAGACAAGATCAAGAACTCGCTAGGCAAAATGTTAAGGCCCAAGAATTTTGAACTAGGGATGAAGGTGTTTTTATTAAACTCTAGATTGAAATTATTTTCAGGGAAATTGAAGTCCAGGTGGTCGAAATTGTTCACCATACTTAAGGTTCACCCTCAAGGAGCCATTGAAATATCATAAAAAGAGGGATCTTTCAAGGTTAATGGCCAGCGACTTATAATAAATTACATTCAAGAAAATGTATAGAAGAAAGAAGAAATGAGATTTCATGATGTTTCTATGGAAGGGATCACGTAGAAGGGAAAAACCTTTGTTAAGCTGATGACGTTAAACTAAGCGATGAGTGGGAGGTAACCCAAAATAATCATGTTGTACTTCTTCTTTTATTTTGTTTGTTTACTTTTCTTGATGTTTTGTTTGTTTAGTTTTTTTTGTATTTGTTTCATCGCCTATGTAACTTTTTGCTCCCATCTAATGCAATTAATGTAACAAATTTTTGAGAATTCACATCTATTTGTAAATAAGGCTCTAGAATTTGATTTACATGTTTGAAAACCTTCATGAATTTCTTATTTTAACATGTATGTGATTGAGCGAGTAAGTAACCATTATGCGTTAAAGTTTAAGTAAAACATGCTAAGAAGATTACCTTGACTCATTTATCAAAACTTGTGACTCGATGAAATTAAGTGTGGGGGGAAAACAAGGTTCATATGAGATAAATGAAAGATTAGTTAAATTAAGGAATGTGCTAGGCTTTTGTAGGGCTTAAAGAATGTAATGCATGAATAGTGGGATGAAGAAAAATATCTCTCCTGTGAATAAGAAAAATCAAGGATGGAAATGGGATGAAGGAAAATGTATCTCCCATGTGACATTGAAAAAGAAAAAGTAGTAACGAAGAAAAATATCTCTTTTGAAAGGCATTACACATTACATTTCATAAGAAGAAGCACATATGACATGAAATTTATAAAGACATGATATTTTCAATTATGCTTAACTAGGAGCCTAAAAATTCCCTATCATTTATTCATATAGTCACACAATGTTTAAAAGAAAAAGAGGAAAAGATTGTGGAAAGAGCAGTTTACTATTGGACTAAAACAAATGAAGGTTACCCATAATCAATCATCACATTATTGATAGTACTTTAAGTTACAAGAAAAGTTTCATAGATGTTTCTATTCAAAGCAAGAATGTGTAATTCTTATTATACCAAAAAGTCATTTATTGCATACTTGAGGATGAGCAAGAAGTTAAGTGTGGGGGGTGTGATTAACCATGTAAGAAGAAGGGAATTTTGTGTTGAAATTTTTGATTTTCTTAGTATTAATTGTACTTTGAGTAATTTTTTGCAGCACTTCTAGAGAAGGAGCTAAATTTTAAATGAAAAGAAAATTTTAATGAAGATGGCACTGCAGCGCGCTATAGCGCCCATATTCTTGAGACCCAGGCGTTATAGCTCGTTGTAGCAGCCAAGTTCCCGAGAGCCTGGCACCATAGCATGTCGTATCAAATAAATTATTGAGAGCTAGGCGCTACAGCATGCCCTAGCAAATAAATTCTTGAGAGCCAGGTGCTACTGCATTCCATAGCACAGTTGTTCCTGAGAGGAAGGCACTACAGCGCACCGTAGTGGCCAAGTTTCATAAGAGCCAAGTGCTACAGCATGCCATAGTAGTCAAATTCCTTAGAGCCAAGTGCTACATCATGCCGTAGCAGCCAAATTCTTGAAAACTAGGCACCACAGCACGATATAACACCTGTCAAGTAAAAATCTTGGCGTTACAATGCGACAAAGCACCCACCATCAAATCACTTTGTAAAACTGCTCCAAGTTCGCATTAAGAAAACCAAAATACTTAATTCTCTCTATTTTCCCATAGCATGAATTAAATGGCCAGCATTAAACTCCTTCTTTACCAAGAGAATAAATGAATAAATCATAAATATAATCTAAATTTCAAGAGGGGGTTGGATGGTTGTTTTAAATGTAAAGGGGATGAATGGAGGTCTAAATAATGGAAGAATACAAGGCTTAAAATAGGTTCCAAATTTTAGTTCCAACCTATGGTTCTGATTGCTGTTTTGTGAGAAGAAATATTGAGGAGAGCTTCCCACCCTAAGGAGGAGAAGGCTGCAGCTAGAGGAAAAGGAGGAGCATAGAGAGCAAAAAGAGAAAAGTTGATTGGAGAAAGAAGAAGACAAAGAGAAACCATAGTTGTTCCCTAGTATTGTATTCCTACTTTATCTCATGTATTTCCATATAATAGCTATGAAAAGGCTCAACATTTCTTGTAGCTTTCCTTGTATTTATATTTTAATGGCAGCATAAACCACCCTCGGAGAGGGTTGGGCAAGAGCATGTAGAAACCATTAATGTAATTCTTGAACTCTTGTTATCAATGAAAAGTTAATAAGATCTCAAAATTTTTGCATGTTTAATTGTATGAATAGTTGGAGAATGGTGAATCTTTATACATATAAATCTTATTCAATATATCTAAATGCAAATCTCAATGAGCTTAATGATTGCCTTGCCCATAAGCTGTGCATATTTGAGCCTTAGCACAATGAATGATCATGGCATCATTCGCCATGCATAAATAGCCCATGCACAACTTTGGTCTAGTGCTTGATCACCTAAACCATGAGTAAAGTTAACAACATATAGTCTAAGCTCTATATCTCACTTATGATTTATGCGAGGTAGTTGAGCGTGTCAAGCTGAGTGATATGACATATGTATGTTTGACTTCGCAGCTCACTACCATGGCTAAATGAAGAGTAGACACATGTGAGTTGAGAACCACATTTTGAGCTCCACGGCTCACCCTAAAATTATGCAAGGATCTAAAAGTTGTGAGCTATGGGTGATGTGACATAAGCTCATTGAGCCTAGCAGCTCATTTACTTAACTAATTCAAGAGTAGATGCATGTGAGCCATTAATGGAATCAAATTCATGCGATACTCAACTTAAAATTTAGATTTTACTACTTAGATGTAACAGATGAATTCACATGCTAACGATCACATGTTTATCTATGTGCTGACATTGGACATCTTTAGTATTCATCTCAGAGCACTAGATAAGATTTAGTACATTTAGTAAGTCCACTAGAGAAGACTAAATCTCTTAATTATCAAATGAAAATTATTCTAAATGACTTGACATGAAGTTAAGAAGAAGGGTACTTATATGAACCAATGATACTTTCCATGTTTAACCTCAACTCTCCCCAATATTTCTCAACTATTTAAAAACCTAAGAAATCTTGAAATCATAATTTAGGACTAAACCAAAATCATTTTGATCACTTAAATATAATTGAAATTATGTAAACTCTAGTAATGAATCAAAACATTATTCTCAGAGAATAATAAATCTCAGGATCTTACCAACCTATATTACTTCAAACCATGTACATTTTGTGCAAATACATACACATGTATTTTAGGTATGTTAAGTGGTTTGATCATATAACAAACTTTTTTCGAGAGATGGCATGTCCTGATGAGTACTGCATCCAAATTTTTAGAATTCTACTATGTCAGAAGGCTAAAGAATGGTGGATCAAGATGTATCAAAGGCTAGAGAGGAAGCACGAGAGAGAACTGTGCATAGTTACATATGTCAACATTTGTACTTCTTTTGTGGCAGAATTTTATTATTAAAATCTATGTTCTTCCTATCCTAGCTATGATTATTGTTTGTGTTTCTGTTGTCTTTCAGTTCATTCATTTTGTACTTCTTCAAAGCACTTAATGAGAAGTAATCTTTTGAATTGCCTTCTAAATTTTGTACTCTTAATTTTCAATCATGAATCCTAGTTCTCCAACACTGACAACTCCAATTATTACTACAATTGCTTCATCATCAAATAGTTCTAAGGATATAAACTCGCTTGTTAGCTTGGTGAGAGCACTAATTGTGAGTCAATCCCAGTAAGCTCAAGAAACTCACAGTATGCTTACAACTCAGCAACCTCCTATGATCAATGTTGCAGTTCCATCAGTCTCGCATTTCTTAGTGGATGGAATTCTTCATAGCTCTCTCTGACTGAGGACACCCCATTTTAATGGTGTTCTGAACCCCATGGACACTACAAGTTGGCTAAAATAGGTTGAAAAGAACCTGACAGGCATTAAGTGTCCAAATTATGAAGTTATTTGTTTGACCAAGCACTTATTCCAAGATGAAAAGGAATATTGGTGGGAAAATGAATGCTACATCAAGTTTGCAGAATACGAATTGTAGGATAATCCCTGGGAATCTTTCCTTGAAGCATTTAAGGTTGCATTCATCACCCAATCAACTCAAACAATATTGGGGGATGAGCTACTTTAGTTGTCATAAGGTGGAAGGCCGATCTCTGTGTATGAGCTAGAATTTCATCAATTATTCAAATTTACTTCAGATCTGATGAGTACTAAAGTGGTAAGGTGTACCATGCTTTTAAAAAGACTTAAAAATTTGATCTGGGAACATTTGGTGTCTCGTGACTTTAAGCATCTCCCATAGTATGTCAAAGCACCCATATGCAAGAGCACTTCCAGTTTCAAATAGATAAGAAGCAGAAACTTCACTTTGTTCCACCTAGGAAGGAAGCCTTCAAGCATCAAAGGACTATAAAATTATTCCATCTCAAGGCCGATCAATTTCCAATCATTGCGCCATAGTACAATCGACCCAATCCGTTCGACAAGTGTTACCACAATGGTAATATCTGTTCTCTTGTCACAGGCAAAGTGACCAATTCTTTCAGTGCACATATAAGAAGAAGATTGATGGATTTGTTATTGTATGCTCAAAAAGAGATCAAGTATTTCATCCCCAACCACTAAATTCTTGAGCTCCAACATGTGCGGTCATGCCACCACTTACTCCTGTTCCAGCTCTAAGAAACTTTGCTATTCTTGTTATTGCACAAAACCGTCAAGGTTATGCAAACCAGAATCACTAACCCTTCACTCCTGCCAGAGTTTACATGCAAACTCCATCTTCTGCTCTTGAAGATAACGATGTTTCCTCAAGTATGTCTTAATTTTTGCTTAGCTTATTCTTTCAACTATTCTTTTCTGTTATTGTAAGTAAAGCATTGTAATCTTTTGATAGGCACCATAAACATAAATAGCAATGCATGTAATCTCTTATTTGATACTGGAGCAAGTCACTTCATAAATATGGGCTAAATCCTTAAAGCTACGTTTCTATCGATTAGCCAAACCTTTGAACATATGGTTACCTTATAGAGCCTGTATGCAATCTTCTAATTTCTATAGCCTAGAGATACCCATCGGTGATCAAAATTTTGAAACCAAGCAGGTTGTGCTCCCAATTGCAACCTTTGATGTTATATTAAGGGTGAACTGTCTTAGAAAGCATGAAGCCAACATTAGCAACCAAAAGAAAAAGATCATTTAGACAGAGAAGAAAAGCAAGGTCATTTAGTGTTAAGCTTAGTACCCAATATTCTTTGATCAACACTCTCAAGGAAAACAAGCTAGTCAGAAAAGGATGTAATGCCTACCTAGTGACCATGGTAGGAGCAAAGAAGGATGATGGTTCTATCAGTGAGAACCGTATAGTCAGATAACTCACTGATGTATTTGTTGCATTGTGGAGACCATTTTGTTCATCATGGAGATGCTAATGGTGCTCCGGTGACCTTCCAAAATGTTCCAAGCTGATTCAAAAAAACGTAAACAACACAAACACTGCAATGCACCGGGGCGTGCTGCTCACACCGTGCCGCACCGCAATGCGCCTTGGCAATCCCTCCCCCGAGACAAGGGCGTTATGGCATGCCTCATTGGTCAGAAGATAGAGAAGCAGGCGCTAAAGTGCATCGTAGCAGAAATTGGCAATGCAGGCGCCACAGCGGAAATTGGTACTGAAGCGCGCCACAGCAGATTCATCAAAAAATGCCAACAATTTGGAAGGCGGGTGCAACCACGTGACACAGCGGGTTCCATCAGTAAGGAAAACGATATTGGGCGCCACAATAGGTTCCATCCCGAGATGCGGGTGCTACTGCATGCCACATGTAAGACATTTAAAACCCATGTGCTACGGTGCACCATAGCGTCCCATGGAGTTTTGCTTTAGTTCAGGTTATGCCCTAAGTAAATTGGAGGGTATTATGGACCTTTTAGGGTTTGAAATTGAGTTGGGAATTTAAGCAAAAAAGTTGGAAGGAGCTGACTAATAGACTTTAAATATGTCTGCACTTGCACGCAAGTGTATGTTGTCTGAAGTAATATTTGGAACGTGAGTCCCGAGATTTATCACCCTTAGGGAATTGGATGTTCTATTATTAAGGTATATCTACGTTCAAAAATGTTTAAGCTATGCGTATTTTGTCGAATTGGTTCCTAAACAAGCACAACAATTGTTAATAGAAAAATACTATGATAAAAGGGGAGGAGAGTTGGGTCTCTCCCACATGATATGCTAGATGACTTACATATGATGATTTCTCAAGCATTTCACTTTTCTTTACTTCTTAATCAACTGCACATTGCCCTTCTTAGAGTTATCTCCAAGATTTACCAGTTCAAATCTTGTGCTTTGAAATGAACAAACAATCGGTTCTATTTCATCACAAAGACCCTTATAAGATTTATGATTTATAGTTTTCCTCTCATTCCTTAATTATAGAAATGAGGGTTGTTTAGTTAATATCTTACAAGCATTGATTCCTCTAAGAGCTTCATGCACATCATGCAAGGTTTAGATAGTGGAGTGATCTCATTTGGGCTCAATGACTGTCTCACCTCATTCAATAGCACTCAATAATCCCCTCCATCTTTTCACGTATGCTGAGCAGCGTAGTATATTTAGTGGGTCTTAGCATCACAATGCTTCAACTCCTTAGTTGAGCATATAAAGAGGTGCATTAGGCTCAAGAACTTTCTCACATAGTTGTAAGCTCTTATGCACTCATGATTGTAGCTCTAAACTAAGGGTGAGCTATGGTGCACAAGACTTATTTTTTAATCTTGATGTCATTTAGTACATTGTCATTTTGTCCACATTTAAGTCCAAAATAGTCCTTTATACTTTTTTAATAAGTTATTTAATTCACAAGTTTTATTAAAGCTTGAGGAAATTTTCATACAAAAGTCACTTTCAATTCATGTAGGATTGCCCCAACCCTCCCCAAGGGAAGTTTAGCTCTCCATTACACAAGATATTAAGAAGAGCACATACATGGATAAAGACCCTTTCATGATTAACTAAGAAAGACAATAAGACAAGAGTTAGAGAGTACTAGGAACGTTTCTTGATGGAGTTCTCCAGAACTTCTCTTCTTCTTCTTCTTGGTTGCTTCTCCTAAGTCTATAGTACTACCTTTCTTCCTTCTTCTCTTTAACAATAGGAGTCTTTCTTCCCTTGGAGAGTTCTCCTTCTCTTCTAAAGTAGCCCTCTCCTTACTTAGGATGTTAGTTAGCCAAGTTGGGAACCCTTTGTAAGTTAAGTAGGGTGGTACTTATAGAGGGGCTGCATCCTTATTCTTCTAATTCAAATTCTGCATTTCCCTTAAAAATTCTGTTGTCATGATGGCCAATCCAACTTGAGGGATGAAGTGACCTCTACTTTTCCATTCTTTAATCTCCACATCACCTCAAAATATCAATTTTCTATTAATAATAATTCAGCTGCAGGAGGAATGATGGCTGGGAGACAAGGAGCAGGTTGGGGGTCTTGTCCCAGCCTCATTTAATGCATTATTCAGACTGAATTTTGGCGCACCATTGTAGCATGCTATAGCGCGCTGTAGCGGATGTATGTTCGTGAGATGGTCCGTTGTGGCACGTTAAGGTGCCAGCGCTTCACAAATTGGTCAACTGCAGCGCGCTATAGCACTAGCGCTTCACAAATTGATCCACTGCAGCGTGCTCTAGCGCTAGCTTTTCACAAATTGATCCACTGTAGCGCGCTGTAGTGCCAGCATTCACAAACTGGTCCGCGACAACACGTTGTAGCGCCAGCGCTTTGCAAATTGGTCTGCTGCAGCACACTATAGCACCAGCGCCTTGCAAGTTGGTCCACTACAGCGCGCTATAGCCCCAGCGCCTTGCAAGTTGGTCTACTGCAGTGCACTGCAGCGCGCGACAGCAGTTTTTTCTTTAAAATCTTGGGAAATTGTCCAAAATTGTTCAGAATTTGCTGGGTGAGCATTTTTCCTGAATAAATAGATATATTTTGATCAAGGAAGCAGTATCAATATAAAAATGAATGAAATTTTCCTTTATTTAGGATATAAATTATGGATTTATCACTTATAATGTTGGTGTTTCAAAATGGAGACTAGTTATTGCTGTTATGAAGAGATTCCAAGGTGAATCCCTTTGGAAATCTACTGTGCAAGAAACCACTTGCACGTTAGAGAAGAGACTCCTAGTGGTGGCTGCTTCTCTTCTCTTGATCTTAAAGTAAGAGCTTGTATATTTTTTCAAGGGTTAAGCTCTTTGTAAATCAGTAAATTTCAAGTCCATTTTGAATCAAGTGCTCTTGTAAAATTCTCTTCCACTGCAGAGAGTGTGCTCAGTGGTGCTGAGATTTAACCCCAACAATATTGCCAGAAGATTTACCTGGCCTTTTGCTAGTTAGAGAAGTAGAATTTGTGGTCAAGCTTATCTGGTCGTTAGGACCTGATCCATTAGAGCCATTCTACGGTTCTGATCAACCCATCCAACTGTCATTTGGAGTTCTGCACTATTCACCATCGTCCTCAGAGCGCTTGCATTCCCAACAAGGAAAATCCTTTGCATGAGCTATGTCTGGCCTGCCACCCACTCTTTGCCCCCTCAGCATTATTATTAGTCTCCTTCCCTGAATTGGTTAATCCATTAAATTGAGTCGAGAAGGCTTGAGCTTTCCCCATTTGGAACTTGGGCATGGATACCTCAGCCTGAGCTCAGGCCCATTCCCTAACCTCCAGCCACCTCCTAAAGATACATATAGCCTTAGGGTTTTGCACAATCAGCTCTTTGCTCACTGTGTGCTCCAATTAGCCTCTTTAGCTCTCTATCTTTCCTCTTGACCTACCACAACTGAGGCTCCAATTGTGTCCCTACTATTCTCAACTGAGGCTCCAATTGTTCAAATCTTAAAGTAAAGCCCAATTCTCCAAATAAGCTATTGGAATCCTTTTATGATCCAATTTGACTTTAACTCTAGAAATTCCAACCAAATCAGGTATCCCTTCCCTGTGAGGAGTTGTGTGAGCTCTTCACTTGCTCGCTTTATCTTCTTTTGATATTTTGAGCTTATTCTTGTGTTTATGACTAGAAATGTAGCAGTAGGATCCATCCTAGGGAATGGCGTGGGCTCAGATTGTGTGGAGCACTGCCGAGATGGGTCACCTACCAATAAAGGATTCTTCGCCCTATTCTAATGATTGGTGCTCAATGGAGTCGTAAATTAACAGGAAGTGCTATTGCATACTGATCATAAGTGATCGATATGGTGCACCAAGCCTATTATTGATCCGCATAGGAACTGTTACTTGCTTAGGGCTTTAGTTTGCCGGTCTAGCCGTGCCTAGGCTCAGCTACCATGGGGCCTAGCTCCATCATGGTGTGGTGAAAGTGTAGCCATTGAGATCTAGTTAGTTGTTGGTTCTTATAGGATTAATTCAACTGCCATAGTAAACCCTATCCAAGAGCTTAAGGTTATCGTGGTAATGAGAGTAGAGTGTCCCATGCTTACGGATTTAGTATGCAATCAATGTGTCTTGACCAAGAGTAGCTATAGTAATTAAATTGAGATGACGAGGTGGCATGAAAGTGGAGAATTATGTGTTTAGGTCAAACCCTTAACGGGACTATCGGGAATCTCTGCATTGTGAGGAAGAAGATGATAGTGCGATTTGGGTAACCCATAACCCATGCTGCCCTACTGTGTCAGGCCCAATCGGCTGACATGATCTAAGTTTGGGCTGACCCATTGGGTGCCAGTCAACCTGATAGCTAAAAATTCAATTATGTGCTTAATTAAATGCAATATATAGATCTAATCATAATAAAATAAATGGAATTAGGGTTTTGCTTTATTTTTGGCAATTCATATCCAAATGCTATGAAACTGTATACTATTTTGATTAGAAAAATGTGTAGATAATAAACTATATGAATATTTTAGGTTATGGGATTATTTTACTGATCATTCCCTAATTACACTAAACCACAATTAATGATAATTAAGATGAATCCTTGTCCAAATTGCATACTGTTAGTCTATACTTCTTCATTTTGCTATCTAGATTACTATTTCATGGATGGATATATGTTGATGTCATTTACTTCCTTAATTTTGTGTTAATTACATTTAACTTGGATTAGTGAAAATTAGGAGATGTAGTAATCCAATTTGCATGCTTTTAATTACTATTGTTTCATAATGTTATGTAGAACTTAAGTTCAATAATAGATTTAACTTTTCATAGTTAATAATGCTAATTGCAACCTAATCACTTAAAACCCTAATTAGTGAACATTAAATAATTCACTTAGCTATTTTGATAATTTTGATATACACATAATCCTTAATCAGCAACTAACCTAATGATGAACTTACACTTCCATTTTTAGGCAAGCTAAATTCATAAAAATTCCTAATTATTCTAAAATCTTAATTATCACTTACTAAGCTTACTAATTAACTAATCTAGACTTAATCTATTGATTTGCACCTATTACACAGTAATGATTAGCTTAACAATAATTGATTTGATCATCAACTCTTTGTTTGGAAAATTAGATCACTAAGTTTCACAATAGATTTATGTGATTCTTTCTTTAACTTTAATTTTATATCTTATTGATTTTCTCTTAATAAAAGGATTAGCATGAATTGATCATTAATTAATCATTAAAATATGATTAATTCACCAACATAAAATTTTTAATATTTAATGATTTATCCCATGACTTGAATGTTCACCTCTTAAAGACTTGATAATTTAGGGATTTGCATACTTGATTAGTTTACTTTAATCAAAGATTAATTTTATAATCTTGCATGAAATCATTTCCTTTAATGATTTTAGATCCAACCATAGTAGCTATAGATTGTATGAGTAAGTGCTAAGAGATTTAGATCTCTTAAGGGTAAAGACAAGCTTTATAAGGATCGCAACTTTAGTTAAGATAACTTTGAGGTAGGAAATATCTTATTTGTCTTATATTGAGGTATGATCTTAGATGAACCGTAACAAACTTAAATGATTGATCTTATGCCTTGTTGTGAGAAAACCTAAAGAGGCTTACATTGAGTTATTTTCTTGTGGTAGTTTACCTAAATTGAATGACTTATATCACTTCTTTGAAGCCATTTGAGTAGGACATACTACAATGGAGATTGGTTTCTTTAGCTTGAAATTCCTTTATTCTAAATTAGTCAATTTAGAACTATAAGTAATAGTAATATTAGTATTATCATATGGAGATTTTAGTGCATTTTCATAGTACTAACTTGATTCAGTAAGATACGGAATTAGTTGATTCATCCTAAATGGAATTATAGAGTTCTAGTCTTATCTTGGATTAATAGATAAGTACAATTCTGGATAAATTTTCTATTTCCAATGTAAGTTATAAGTAGGGGATTGAACTAGCTTAGTTTGAGAGAATAAAATGAAAAAGGATTATGTCTATTTTCTTATGTGCACATCGATAAGTGCAGTTAAATAAACTAAGTATTTCAAATTACCTTTCTTAGGACATACTAGTTATGTATATGTATTCTTAACATTTGGTAAATTAGGGCAATATAAAAGGGTAGTTTTGAATAATACTGACTTCAGTTAAGTGAAACTTGATTAAGGTAAAGTATGTGATTTAGTGTTTTGACTTATATAACATTTAAAGTGAATGTGCATATTAGGGGGAACATGTAAAATAGTTAGATAATAAGAATGGATGTTTAATCTTATTTTCTTCTAGTTTTTAGTGCCTTCAAGCATTTAATTTAAATTACATAAGCATAAGCATCAATATCATTTGTAAACTACAGGATGCAACGTGCATCAAGGTTGAGTAGGAACTATGGGATGCAACGGGCATCAAGATATCTAGGAGTTTTGTGGATACAATATGGCTTCAAATGAATATGTCAGCATAAATTTAATGGCATATTCAGATGCATATACAATGACATATAACACAATTCTATTTTCAATTTGTTTAAGTTATAATTCCTTTTCAGCTGATTTACTCTAAATATTTTTTTTAGTTATAGTTTTTTTTCTTTTTCAATTTTAGTGTTTAGATTTACAATTTTTTGTTGTTTGATTTATATTTTTAATGAGTGTTAAGTAAGATCCCTTAAATATAAGAAAATACTAAATGAGCTTAAAATATAGTTAGACTTATTCTCAAATAAGAATTTCTCTTTTCTTGGTTGTGACCCTAACATTGTGAAACTGACAATGTCAGAACTTGAGCAATTTGAGTAGCCAGCTTTGGAGGCTACTTAAGAGTTCCAGAAGGAGTCGGAGGAGTAGTTGCCAGGACAACATTTAATTATTTGCTTAGTTTATGTTCTGCTGTGAGATGAGAGACTTTTATTGCTCATTTTATTTTAAACTATGGTTTGTAATAATTAACTCTAGATATAATTTTCTTCATTTATTGAGAAGAATATTCTTACTTAACTTCTATGATGAATGTTATGGATGAATGCTAAAGCTTTTGCACTCTATTATTTCAGCTACTTATACTTAAATTGCAATGTGATCAGAAGAAAACTCATATGGAATACTCATATACATTAGATATCTTCTTATTATTATTTCTAAAAGCAATATGTACGAGTACCTTAATTAAAAGTTTGGATAAAGATATTACACTAATCTTAAGAATTAGTATTCAACAGTAAGTTAGAATAGGGGAAGTTCAGCCTTCCTAAGTAACAAACTATTCCACCACCAATTATGTTGTTCCTATCTTTCTGTTGTATGCAGTGATAGGAAGGGGAATTACAATTGATATTAGAGCAAAATTATAAAATGTTAAATAAGGAGAGTGTGTCTATAAGGAATGCATCATCCATAATTCATCAAGTTGAATCTCAAAAATGAATATAAGAACATCTGGAAAGGACACCTTTGGATTTGAATGAACTTAAGAGAGTAAAAGACACTTAAAATAAGAAAGAGTAAACCAAATCCTGAATCTTTAATAAAATGATATTTTAGAAATGGAGGACCATTGTTATGTGTTCAGTCACTACCATGGCTTTTTGAAAACTAATGGATGGATGAATTTCAGAACGACAAGGTTTAAGGTAGAACCATTAGTAGAGTATCTCTCATCGGTGTAGAAGTGCTCGATAAGATTATACATTGTCCCAACTTCCGACAAACCAGCCTTCCAGTACTTGCTTCAGAAATGGCTAAATCATGTATCTACCGCTTTTAGAAAGATTGGATGTCTCGATGAATATCGTCTTCAGTTCTTGGGAGCATTGCTCAGCAAACAAGCTAAGAGATGGTAGTTCTGGACTTATCAAAGACTCAAAATGAAGTGCAAGAGAGGGCAATGTATCCTCATTTATGAGGATTTTTGTACTACTTTCAAAGCTAAATTTTGTAATTGATCTTATTATCACCTCTTATGTTCTTCTTTCATAGTAGTTTGTCCAACAGATTATCCATTCTATGTAACTTCTCCTTTATGAAGTAATGACTAAAAATAAGCCTTTTGTTTCATTTTCTGAATGTTTACTCTAGGAATTTTTAGTCATGAATCTAGGATCTCCTTCCATTACTACTCCCATCAAGAATATTGTCTCATCATCTAGTGGGTTTGATGACATCAAGTTATTGGTAGGCTTGGTGAGAATTATAAATGAGAATTAGGCTCAACAAGCCCAAGAGACCCATAATATCCTCACATCTTAGCAACTGCTTGAGATTTACATTGCAGCTCCATCTGCCCCACACTTTTTAGCAAATGTCATTCTGCATAGCTTTCTCCATTTGAGGACACCCACTTCAATGGGGCTCTGAACCTTATGGATACCAATAGCTAGCTAAAGCAAATGAAAAAGAACCTAACAAGCATTAAATATCTTTATTTCGAGGCAATCCATTTGGCCACCCATTTTTTCCAAGACGAAGCAGAGTATTGGTGGGTAATTGAGTGAAATACAAAGTTCACGGATTTCAAAGCCAAGGACATTCCAAGGGAATCATTTTGGGAAGATTTTTAATAGGCCTTCCTTTCTCAATCTGTTCAAACCATTCTCAAAGATGAATTGCTTCAGCTCACTCAGGGAGGGATACCTGTCTCTGAGTATGAAATGGAATTTTGGCATTTATCTTATTTCACCTTAAACTTGGTAATATTAGAGGCATCAAGATGCAACCATTTCTATAAAGGATTCTGAGACTCAATCAGAGCGCATCTCGTTTCCCATCAGTTCAAACACTTTTTCGAACTCATTGAAGTAGCACGTATACAAGAATATTTTTAAGGTTTGTTGGATAGAGAGAGAAAAACTCACTTTGTTCCTGCATAAAGATAAAATTTTAACAACCTCCAAAAGTGAACATGCCTTCTGCTCTCAACCTTTGAATAGCTGAGCTCTTACTCAAGCGATCATGCCACCACTTTCTTTTGCTGCAGGTCCCAAATGTGCACTTGGTCCTGCCCATGCCCATAATCATCAAGACTGTGCACACTAGAATTGTCAACCA
The DNA here is from genome assembly GCA_016760335.1 of Gastrodia elata. Lineage (NCBI taxonomy): Eukaryota > Viridiplantae > Streptophyta > Magnoliopsida > Asparagales > Orchidaceae > Gastrodia > Gastrodia elata. Next base: position 13,684 of record JACERR010000043.1, on the reverse strand, counting down.
TCTGCTCTTGCTAAAGTCTACATATTGACTCCAGATTTGCTCTAGAAGACTATGAAGTAGTCTCTAGTATGTTTAAAATTTGTTTTAATTTTTATCTTTTGCTTATTGCTTTCTTCTTGCTTGAATGTTGTAAGTAAGTCTATGTTATATATTTGAACATAGGCACTCTGATATAAGCAAAAAAAATTGTAATGTCCTTTTTGATACTGGAGCGAGTCACTCCTTGGTATCAAAAAGCAGGGCTAAAATTCTAAAGTTACCTTTTTATTGTCTAGCCAATTCCTTAAGCATAGGGTTACCATCTAGAGCTCGCATACAAGCTCCACAATTTTGCAGTATATCAATCCTCATCAGTGAGAAAAGTTTTGAAGCTAAGCTTATAATACTCATGATTGCAAATTTTGAAATAATTCTCAGAATTAATTAGATTAGTAAGCATGATGCCATAATGAACTGCCAAAAGAAGAAAATCACTTTAGGAATTAGGAGTCAAGCCAAATCGTTCATAGGCAAGTTTAGTACCCATGCTTCTCTGATTAATGCTTTAAAGGCCGAAAAGCTAGTTAGAAAGGGATGTGATGCCTAACTAGTAACTATGCTAGGAGAGTATAAGAAAGATGTTCTTATCAACCGAAACTGTATTGTTTGTGAATTCCTTGATGTTTTTCCTGATGACCTACCTAGTCTTCCACTCGTTAGAGAAGTGGAGTTTGTGATTGAGCTTATTCCTGGGTTATAGCCTCTTTCCAAAGTTCCGTATTGTATGGCACCCAAAGAGTAGCAGGAACTAAATAAGAAACTTTAGGAATTGTCAGAGAAAGGTCTCATTAGGCCAAGCTCATCTCCATAGAAAGCACCAATACTTTTTATCAAGAAGAAAGATGGTTTCATGTGTATGTGAATAGACTATCGAGAGCTCAACAAGGTGACAATCAACAATAAGTATCCATTACTTCAAAGCAATGACATATTCAATCAGTTATTTGGAGCCAATATTTTTTCCAAGATTGACTTGCGATCAGATTACCACCAACTGCGAGTCAAGAAAAAAGATGTCGAGAAGATGACATTCAGAACTCATTATGGACATTATGACTTTCTGTTGATGTCCATTAGTCTAGTGAATGCACCATCTATTTTTATGGACCTATTGCAATGTGTTCTTAAGTCCTTCTTTGACAAATTTGTCATCAGTCTTCATCAATGATATCCTGATTTATTCAAAGAGTGACGTGAAGCAAGAAAGCCACTTAAGAGTCATACTAGAAGAACTACGCAACTGTCAACCTTATGCTAAGTACTCCAAATGTGAGTTTTATCTCTACTCTATTGCATTTCTAGGTCACATGTCGATGCTCAAGGTATTTGATTTGATCAAAAAAAGGTTAGTGGTGTTCAAAATTAGTCACACCCATAATCAGTGACTTATATTTGAAGCTTTTTAGGATTAGCTAGATATTATTAAAAATTTGTTAAGGGCTTCTCTCAAATCGCCTCTATGTTAACCAAACTGACTCAGAAAGCTATACATTTTGTCTGGAGTTTTGACTATGAAGAAGGCATTTTAAAAGTTGAAAGATAGGTCAACAACCCCAGTGCTTATTTTGCCAAAAGAAGGCTTAGGCTACCAACTAAACACTAATGCATCTAGATTTGGTTTAGGGTTCATTCTAATGCAAGAAGGTAGAGTGATTGCATATGCCTTCTTGTCTTCTTAAGCCTCATGAGAATAATTATTCAGTGCATGATCTCAAACATGCAGTTGTTATCTTTGCCTTAAAAATTTTGCGTCACTATCTTTATGGCATTCAATGTTCAATTTTCATCGTTAATCATAGCTTGAAGTATATTCTTACTTAACACAAACTGAACTGCTAAAAAACAAGGTGGCTAGTATTGATCAACTACTATAATTTGAATAATGAGTATCATCCTGGCAAAGCAAACATTGTAGTTTATGCTCTTAGCCATCGTGCTACATTATGTGCCTCAATCACCTAAATTCCTATCATTGACTAATTTTGTAAGTTCTGCATTGAGCTTATTAGAGGTAATATGCTTAGTCTATTAATACATCTGAGTTTTATAGAACCAACCTTTCATAGTTATGTCGCTATGTCTCAGACTAAAGATGAAGACTATCTTAATTTCAAGATTGAAATTGAAGGCGGTCATCGCCATGATTTGCAGTTGTGTGGAAATATGATTTATCAAGGAAATTATCTTTGGATTCCTAAATCTATGCATCAAAAAGTTCTTTTTGAAAGCCATAATTCTAGATATAAGGTCCACTTTGGTAGTACAAAGGTGTACCAAGACTTAAAGCAGTCTTTTTGATGGCCTAGCATAAAGAAGACTGTAGCATAATTTGTTACAAAGTTCCATGCATGAAATCTTGTTAAGGGGTTGAACATCAAAGGCCTAGAGAACTCCTTCAACCTCTGACAATTTTTGAATGGAAGTGGTTTGATATATTTATAGATTTTGTCATGGGGTTACCTAAGTCAAGGTTTCAAGCTGATTAAATCTGGGTCATACTTGATTGACTACCCATGTTGGCTCGTTTCTTCCCTATTCGTTCAAACCAATTTTATGGTGAAGTTGGCAAAGCTCTCTATCAAAGAGTTTATCAGACTCCATGAGATTCCTATATTGATCGTATTTGATAGAGAAAGCATATTCACTTCCAAGTTTTGGCAAGGCAGTACATAAGGATCTACGAACAACCGTGGCTTATGAGTACAACCTTTCATCCTCAAATAAATGAACAAATAGAATGTTTTAATCAAATTCTCAATGATCTCTTGTGTCTCTATATCTTAGATTTCGATGGTCTCTAAGAAGACCATCGTCCTCTTGTGAAGTTTGCATATAACAGTAGTCAACAAGTAAGCATTGGCATGGCCTCATATAAGGCTTTATATAGAAGGAAGTGCAGAATTTGCTTGCATGGTCAGAAATCGGAAGTGTTCAACTATTTGTATCTGATCTTATTGAAGAAACCAACAAGAATGTGTAGTTAATTCAGTAGAGGATTCTTGCTGCTCAAGATCATCAAAGCCGGTATCATGATGCTAGACACTATCCTTTGGAGTTTAAAGTTTGCAATTTTTCTTATCTCATAGTTAACCTTGATGAAAGGTGTTCTTAGTTTTGGCATAGCATAGAAGCTCAACCCCTATTATGTCGGACATTTCAAAGTAGCAGTAAATTTAAGTTCCGTAGCCTACAAGTTAAATCTCCCAGAATACTTCTCGGCAATGCACAACGTATTTTACATTTCATCATTGTAGAGATGTCTTCATATTATTGGCATTTAGTTCAACTTCTAGTCATATCTCTCTAGTATGATCTTTCCTATGTGGAGGATCTAATCAAAATCTTAACTCAAGATTGAAAGCAGTTGAGAAATTGCTCTATCCCCATGGTGAAGATTTAATGGAAGAATCACTATCTTGAAGAATCTACTTAGGAGAAAGAGGCAAATATGCAGCAAAGTTATCCAAATCTCATTAAAAATCTTGGTGCTCTTCCATTTTAAGTTTTGTTCTTAAAATAAGTGTTTTCTTTTATTTCTAAAGATGATGTCGAGGATGACATCATTCTTAAATGGCAGAGTTGTAAGAACCCTAAGTTGTTATTGATATATACAGAATTTATAGCTAAATTTAACATCAAAACATCACTAAACACCATATGAAACAAGGTAATTTGAATGGAATCATATGTTTTTGTAGGAAAATGAAAAAAAAATGGGTTGCATGAGCTGAATCACAAAATCTGGGTCAAAACCGCCACAAAGCACCATGGCGCGCCACAGCGCGCCATGGCGACTCATGAAAATGCTTCCGACAGAGCCATTCCACAAATTTGATCAACCCACCAGATGGTCATCCAAAGTTTCACACCATTCACCATCGTCCCTAAAATGCTCCCACCCCCCGATAGATAAAATTCTTTGAACGCGCTACATCAGGCCTTCCCCCACTCACCATCCACCATAGTAATGTCATTTGACTCCTTCTCTGAATTGGTTTGGCCATTCCATGGGGTCAAGTAGGCTCAAGCTACCCCTAATTTAAATTTGGGTGTGGATCCCTCAGCTCAAGCTCAGGCCCACTGCTCAGCCTCTCACCACCTCTTTAGTCTATATATAGCCTCAGGGTTTCATACAATGAGCTCTTTTATCACTATGTGCTACATTGGACCCCTCCAGCTCTTTGTGTCTCTTTCCTGACCTTCCACAATTGAGGTTCTAGTCATGTCTCTGCAGTTCTCAGCACCTAAGGGATCCTTCCTGGCATGTCTGTGGGAGTGATCTGAAGTTTAGATCCCCATGTAGTGCTCAAGTCTTTGGAGAAGCTTCTAGAATCCCTCTGTGATCCAATCTTCCTTCGGCTCTAGCACTTCTAACCAAACAAAGTACCCCCCCTCCATGTGGTGAGCTATGTGAGCTCATCACTTGCTCACTTGATCTTATTTCAATGTTGTGCACTTGTGCTTGCGTTTAGGACCTATCACATAGTCATAGGATCCATCCTAATGGATGGTGAGGGCTCGGGCAGTGCAGGCACTATTGAGATGGGATACCTCCCTGGAATGGCTTTATCACTTTGTCCTTATAATTGCACTCAATTAATTTGCTAAATATCAGGAAGTGCAATCGCATACTGATCATAAGTGATCAATACGGTGCCTCAGCCCTGTTATTGATTGATGCATGCATCGTTACTCGAGCAACCATAGTACCGAACAATTCTATGGCTTGAGTAGAGGTATGTTGATCTAGCCACACTCGGGGCTCAACTACCATGGGGCTTAGCTCCACCATGGCATGGTAAAGATGTAGCCATCAAAATCCTATTAGTTGATGGCTTTTTGTGGTAGTAATTCAACTCCCAAAGTAAACCCTAGTTAGTGGCTTTGGGTTATATTATGGTCATCAGGGAAAAGCATCCCCCCATCTATGGCTTTAGAGTGCAATCAATGTGTCTCATACAGGAGCAGGTACGACCATAAAATTGATGCCATGGCATGGCCTAGTTGTGGAGAACTCGGCGTTTATGTCAAACCCTAAATTGGATTGTCTAGGATCCTTACGTCATGAGGAAAAAAATGATAGCGTGGGTCAGGTTGTCAGGCCAGGTCTACCCGCACAGTCAGAGTTTGGGCTGACCCGTTGGGGTCCCAGTAAAATTGACAGGGCTCGAGGGCTAAAATTAAATTATGCGCCTAATTAAGTGCATATTATATAGTTCCATTATTAATATAACATTAGATCTATTTATTATAAAAAATTGCTGATATATTAATTTTAACAAAATTTATTATGTACCAATATATATTAGTCTTGCAGTATATCTGAACCAATTTCTACTTTTAGTAAAAAAGAAGTATCTAATTTTTTTATGAACCTATAAATATAAAGAGAAGGATCAGGATCAATTGGAAATACAGCGTGCTTACGTTACAAGAAAAAGGGATATGTTATTGATAAGAAAATAGGTCCAACCTTTTTTGTAATAAAATATATTCATTGTTGGAACTAAGGTGCACTTTATTTTGGTCAATTCATATCCAAGTGCCATGATAATATATATCAGATAAAATGTAGATTAATAAATTGCAAGAACATTTTAGGTTCTGAGGAAACTTTACTAATCATGCCCTAATTAAGATGAATCCAAGTCCAAATTACATGTTGTTAGTCTCTATTTCTTCATTTTGATGTCTCGATCATGATTTCAAGGATGGACATATATTTATGTGATTTACTTCCTTAAATTTGTGTTAATTATATTTAACTTGAATTTGAAAATTAGGAGATGTACTCATCATTTGCATGCTTTTAGTTCCTATGGTTTCATAATGTTATGTAGAAATTTTAACTTAATCTACTGATTTTCACCTATTACACAGCAATGATTGGTTTAATTATAAATGACTTGATTATTGACTTTTAGGTTGGAAAATTACATCACTAAGTTTCAAATGGATTTATATAATTCTTTTTTAATCTTAATCTTATATCTTATTGATTTTCTCATAAATAATAGGATTATCATGAATTGATCTTTAATAAATCATTAAAATATGATTGATTCACCAAAAAATTCATTCTTAAATGCTTAGTGATTTATCCCATGACATGAATGTTCAACTCTTAAAGATTAATAATTAAGGGATTTGCATACTTAAATAATTTCATTTAATCAATGATTAATCTTATAATCATGTATGAAATCATTTCCTCTCTTAATTTTAGATTCAACCCAAGTAACTATAAATTGTAAGAGTAAGTCCTAAGATCTTTAGATCTCTTAAGGGTAAAGTTAAGCTTTTTGTTAAATAGGTATCACAACTTTAACTAAGATAACTTTGAGGTAGGAAATGCCTTAGTTGTCTTATATTGAGGTATGACTTTAGATGAACCTTATCAACCTTAGATGATTGATCTTATGCCTTGTGGTAAGATAACCTAAAGAGACTTAGATTGAGTAATCTTTTCATAATAGTTAACCAAAATTAAATGACTTATAAGTCACTAATTTGGAGCCATTTGTGTAGGACCTACTACTTTGGAGATTGGATTCTATACCTTGAAATACCTTGATTCTAAATTAGTCAATTTAGAACTATAAGTAATATAATATTAGTATTATCATATAGAGATTATAGTGCATATTGATAGTACTGACTTGATTCAGTAAGATAAGGAATTTGTTGATTCATTCTGAATGGAATTATAGATTGCTTATCTTATCTTAGATTAATAGATAAGTATTGTTCATCAAAAGTTTCCATTTCCAAAATATATTATAAGTAGGGGATTCAACAGCTTAGTTTGAGAGAATAAACTATAAAAAGATTTTTTCCCTTGTCTATGTGCACATCGATAAGTGCAGTTAAACAAACTAAGTGGTCTCAATTACCTTTCTTAGGTCATACTAGTTATGTATATGTACTTTTAATATGTGACAAATTTTAAAAGTGTAGTTTTAGAAAAATACTGACTTAAAAATGTGAATCTAGATTAAGGTAAAGTATGTTGATGAACCCATCAAACATAATTAATTTTATGTTAATTGTTATGCTTTCTGAAAGTTTAGTGTACTTTGATTTTTGTTTTTTTATATTGTTTCAAGACAAAAGAGTTGAAATGAAGGTCAAAGAAGAAATCTCAAATCTAGAACAAGACAAGCACTTCGGCGCACCATAGTGCGCCCCAACACTATGGTAGAAGTGCACCCAAGAAGACTAAGTTGCAGCACACCGCAATGCCCGACCAGCAGAGAGCTTTCTGCTATAGCGTGCCACAATATATCCAAACAAAAAGCTCGGTGCTACAACGTGTCACAGTATGCCTCAAATACTCATTCAAGAAGTGAACCCAGTGCTACTACATGTCGTAGAGCATTCTGGCACTACAGCCCACCGCAATGCCCGACCAGCAGAGAGCTTTCTGCTATAGGGTGCCACAATATATCCAAACAAAAAGCTCGGTGCTACAACGTGTCACAGTATGCCTCAAATACTCATTCAAGAAGTGAACCCAGTGCTACTACATGTCGTAGAGCATTCTGGCACTACAGCCCACCGCAATGCATATTAACAAAGAGTTCAGCATTGCGGTGCACCTCATTGCTCATTAAACTAAAAACTCAATGCTAAAGCGCAACGCATCGTCATCCAAACAGTATCTCAAGTGCTACAACGTGCCATAGACCACAACCGATTGATGGCTTGGCGCTATAGCGCGCTGTAGCTCCCGCCTTAAATCAGGAAACATTTCGGCCTTTTATATGTGCATAAAAAAGCACATGAATTTAATTCTTTCCATTTCCCATGGTAGAACTAGAATGCTTATTCTTAAGACTCCTAATTACCCATGGAATAAAGGAATAATATTCAATGCAAGTTCAACTTTATAAGTGGAGACTAATGGCTAAATGAATGCTGGAAAAACTAAGGGGAATGATATAAAAGGTAGAATTTAGAATATAAGGGGGTTCTAAATTTTCAATCTCAAGCTCTTGGATATAGAGGGCTGCTATAGGACAAAAAGAATCGAATTGTCAGCCCAAGGAAGGAAGGCTGCAACCATAAACGGAAGATAAGAAGTGAAGTGAGCAGGGAACAAGAAGAAACTTACGGAAGAGAGGTTCAAGCGAATTGCGAAAGCTGTTCCCTAAGTATTACACTTTTTCTTAACACTTTTCATTTATTGTAAAAGCCATGCAAGGGCTTATTTTCTCTTATTGCCTACTTTTCTATTTCTTATATAATGGAACCTAAGCCCTCATTAGAAAGGGTTAGGCAACAAGAACTTGACAAACAAAAAATGCACGTCTATGCTTGCATGCAAAGTGTACATCATCTGAATAGTAAATGATGGTGAGATTCTGAGATTTATCATCCTCTGTGTATTCATTTTCTATTTATTACTAGAGTTTGCTTAATTTAGATAATGTTTAAGTGCTCAAATGGTTGATAATTTTTGGCCCTGATTTATCAAAATCAGAGTTTCTTGATTTGAAATTAATTTTGAAGAAAATAGGGGAGAGTTGGGTTTTAGCAAGCAATTCAATAAGGGTGTGTCAAACAAATTAGGTTAATTAATTAAGAATCAAGACATTTAGTCTTCTTTAGGGAATCCCCTCCTAAATGTGCTAAGCCTTGCCTAGTGCTCATAGATGAACGCAAAAAAGTTCTATCTCAGCATTTAGACTTACATGTGATCAATATTGATTGAGTTCAATGCTTACGTCCAAGTTATGAAATCTATGGTTATAGTTGTGCATCATATGAATTTGATTCCACTAATGGCTTCACATTCATCAATTCTAAGTTTAGCTAAGGAGATGAGTTATTGGGCTAAATGGGTTTATGTCTCATCACCCATAGTACTCAATGCTCTAAGCACTCATATAAACGAGAATGAGCTATGGGGCTAAACTAGTGGCTCTTGTCTCACACGAGTCAATTTCTTATCTTAGCCAAGGTCACATGCAATACACTAACAGATCTTGTCACATAGCTCGAAGCTTATTATGCACAAATTCCTTGCATAAGTTAACGGTGAGCAATGGAGCTTAGATAATATTATGATTCCATGGATCTATTGATCATCTTAGGTCTATGGTTGTGCATGGGTCATTCTCGCACAATAAGTATAATAACGAAAATTTATTGTGTCGATGCTCAGAATGCACAGCCTTACTTTTAAGTGATCCGTGAGCTCTATGGTTTTTACAATTAAAATAATATTTGCTTAGTTTTTTTTTCTTAAAACATGCATTTCCATTTTACTTTATTCACAAATATTAAATTGGAAATGACAATATGATTTTCATAGATAATGAATAGTATAAACATTACATTCTTACATGCATATGCACAACCCTCCCCAAGAAGGGTTTCAGCTATCATTAAATAATAAATACAAAGGAGGCAACAATAGAAAACAAGCCTTTGCACGGCTTTTACAAAAATGAAAAGTGTTAAGAAAAAGTACAATACTTAGGGAACAGCTGTCGTGTTTGCTTGAACCTCTCTTCCGTAACTTTCTTCTCGTTCCTTGGTCCCTGTGCTTCTCCTTCTTCTTATGGCTGCAACCTTCCTTCATGGGATAGGGGACTCTCTTTTTTTATTCTTACAACAGCCTCTATATTCAAGAGCTTGAGATTGAAAAATTGGAACCCTCTTTTATTCTGAAATCTTCCTTGTATATCCTTTCTCCCAGATTTACTGGCATTCTTTTAGCCATTAAGTCTCCACTTTGAAAGTTGAACGTGCTTTGAATATTATTCATTTATTCCATGGGTAAAATGGAGCCTTAACGAGCATTCAAATTATGCTGCGGAGAATTAGAAGGAATTAAATGCATGTGCCTTTTCATTGAAGATTTGAAAAGAAAGAATTGTTTGCAGATATTAGCTGGGCGCAATGGCGCATAGTAGCGTTAGGCCCTCTGTTAGTCGCTCACTATGGTGTGGTGTAGCGCTCGAGCTTCTGCTTGGATGGCACTGTAGTGAGTTATAGTGCTGAGCTTTCTGTTTGATGAGCACTACAGCGCGGTGTAGTGCCAAACTCTCCTTGTGCGGTAGCGCAAGAATGTGTTGCGGCACGCTGTAGCACCAGAATGTGATGTGACGCATTTTAGAGCTGGGCTCACCATTTGAATAAGTCTTTGAGGCACACTACAACGCACTGTAGTGCCGAGCTTTATGTCTGGATCTGCCGTGGCGCGCTATAGTGCTCAGCTCTTTGTTGGTTGGGAATAGCGACTTGCTGCAGCTCATTCTTCTCAAGTGTGCTTTCGCCATAATGCGTCATGGCGTGCTGTGGTGCGCCATAGTACCTATCTTGTTCCAGACTTCAGATTTCTTCTTGAATCTTCATTTGTGCTCATCTGTCCTAAAATAATGCACAAAACACATATCAAGGTACACTAAACCTACAGAAAGTATAACAATTAACATTAAATTAATTATGATTGATGGGTTCATCATATGTGATTTAGCATTCTAACTTATATAACATTTATAGTGAATGGGCATATTAAGGAGAATATATTAAATAGTTAGATAACATATGTTTACTTTTTTTTCTTATAGTTTTAAGTGTCTTTAAGCAATTAACATAAATTGAATAAGCATAAGCATCAATATCATTTATAAACTATGGGATGCAACATTCTTCAAGGTCGAGTAAGAACTACAGGATGCATTCGGCATCATGACATCTAAAATTTCTTTGGAAGTAGTGTAGAATTGAATGGATATTTTAAAATAAATTTAATGGCATTTTCAGATGTATACACAATGATATATAGCATAGTTCTATTTTCAATTTGTTTCGATTACTATTTCTTTTAAGTTGATTTACTATCAGTATTTTGTTTATTTATAGTTTTTTTCTATTTTTAGTTTTAGTATTTAGATTTATAGTTTCTTACAACTTTATTTCTATTTTTTAAATGTTAAGTAAAATCCCTTAAATGTAAGAAATAACTAAATATAATAAAAAATATACATAAACTTATTGTCTAACATGATTTTTCTTTTTTTTTGTTGAGGCCCTGATATTGTGAAATTGATAATGTCAGAACTTGAGCAGCTTGAGGAGCCAACTTTAGAGGAACTCAATAGGTTAAATAAAAGTTAGAGGAGCAGTAACCAGCACAATATTTAGTTACTTGCTTTTGTTTTATTTCTATTATGAGAAATGAGACTATTACTACTCATTCTATTTTAAACTATAGTTTTTAATAATTTACTCTATATGTCTTTTCTTTTCTTTATGAGATAAATGTTTTTACTTAATTTATGATGATTATTATGGATGAATGCTAAAGCTTCTGCACTTAGTTATCTCTTCTACTTATACGTAGTATTATGTGATCTGCAGGATACTCATATAGAATTCTCATATATGTTGGATATCTCTTTATTATCCTTTCATATGGAATACTCATATATTAGTACCTTAAATAATGGTTAGGATAAGAATATTACACTTATCTTAAGAATTAGTATCCGGTAGCAAGTCAGATTAGGGGAAGTTCAGCCTTTCTGAGTAACACAGTGTTTTCTCACCAATTATGTTACTATTATCTTTCTATCATGTCGATGATGAGACGGAGCGTTACACTATCACCCACAAATGAGTGGTCAAGTGGAAGTTTCAAATAGGAAACTGAAGCAGATCTTGTATAAAATTATGAATTATAATGTTATTATTATTATTATTATTATTACTAATATTATTATTAAAGCTATTATTATATTTTCATTTATACAAATTTACTTTATTGATATATATATAATTTTATTAACACAGGGGTCTATGTAAAGTTTGTAGAATATCAAAATTTACACATAATATTAAGCAGTATAATTCTGCACGAGAAGCATATACAAATAAATATAATGCAATATTTAAGTAGAATATTCATCTAAAATTGTGCGAATTATAAATGCAGTATACATATTTAAGATATGTGATCATTTTGAAAAAATATAGTAATATATAATATTTATTTAGTTAGACAAAGTTACAAAATAATTGATGAGTTAGATACACTTATTTAACTATCTAAGATATGAATTCTTGACTAATTACATATTCTCCCTCAAAGGCTATGTGCAGTCTTCTTATTTCTTCTGATATCAGGCTATCATGGCCTAATATATTGTCTAAACAGACTTAAGATCAATCTGAATGAACCCATAATACTCATTTTTTATCATTTATTCCAATTTTTGAACATAAAATCTCATATAATAGTGATACAAAAATTGAAAATAAAATAATTAAATAATAAAATGATATACTTCATTTATTTTAGTAAAAACTATAAATATTAATAATATATTATTTATCTATCTATAATTTATTTGTTTTTACCTATTTGAGAAATCTATCTATATATATATATTAATAAAAAAGACTAACTCTCAATACATTGCATTTAGAATTATATATATATATATCTATAAAGAAATGCATAATTAAAAGTAGTAAATTAGAAATACAAATAGATATATAATATATATATATATATATATATATAAAAAAAAAAAGACAAATGAAAGTTTCAGACTTTAGAAAAAAAATTATATATAATATATATATATATATATATATTGTTGGTAAATACGCGATGAAGAATTCAGAACACTCTCTTCATTGTGGAAGCGTTTACACAAGAGCCTACATTTCGAATTCAAGGACTGGGGTTATGATGACAGTTACCAAACAATCTTAGAATAACAAAATCATAAGACTAAAAAAGCACAGCACATCATGCAAGTTCACAGCACATAAAGAAATAATCAAACATATAGAAATACATGAGAAAACCTAATAATGGGAAAAATCACGGAGCCACACCATAAAAAAATCCATTAGAATAATTTGAAGATTACAAAGTTACAAAGAGTTTATCACCTCAACAAAAATACTCCAGCTCTTACTCTAGAATGGAGAGGTGAGAAAATAGTTACCACCTAGAGTGTCTCCTCCAATTTGCAAGGGCTAACTTGCACTACAGATTCCTTAGGGTTCAACCAAGAGAACTTCTTCTCATAGCAGCTTTCAACCTCCAATATAAAATTCCAAGATTGTAATCCCCTCCCAACTTATCAGTTTTACATGTCCATTTCGGACCCTCAAAGGTCCAAAATACTCTCAGATTTGCTTATGGTGTAACCTGGAACAAAGCATTTTTCTGCCAGGTGCTACAGCGCGCGTAGCCCTCGTGTCTTAGGTTGAGCTCACTATGGCTGTTGGAGCACCTGCATTTTCACGGTGGTATGCTGCAGCACTTGCTTCTCGGTTGTTGACCACTGAGGTGCATAATAGCCCCTCAGTCTCGGATTGGGACCGCCTGAACGCACTGCGGTGCGCCATGGTGCGCAGTAGTGCCTGTGCTGTTATTGGACACTAAGAGGTCTCCACAACACTACAATTGCCCCTTGGAGACCTTTGGAAAATCTCCCCCTCTTCCTCCATTGTTCCTACATCGTCTTCTTCTGTGTTTTCCAAGAGACATGGTGTGGCACCCCACCCCCAATCCACATCGAGCTTAGATCGAGAGCGGTGTGCCTTGCTGGCAAATCCCTCACTTATCATTATCTTAAGGTGTAATCCTCAATCCACTAATATAGGATGGATGTGCTCT